>JADRCD010220358.1:0-15587 GCA_019843815.1 Montemys delectorum
GTTTCTCTGTGTAGCCTTGGCTGTCCTGAAACTCACTCTGTAGACCAGGCTGGCCTCAAACTCAGAAATCCACCTGCCTATGCCTCCCAAGTGCTGGGATTAGAGGTGTGCGCCAACACCGCCTGGCCAAAATAATTTTTAAAAGAATATATAAAATTTCAAATTCCTACTGATGAAATCCTCCAGGACTTCTCTGAAATCCTCTGCAATATTTTTCTATGTTTTCATCTATATATTTCTGCATGGTTTGATGTGCACAGGTACTGTTACCATTATTATTTTGTTTTGGTTAAAATTTACTTTTTCTGTTTAATAAATATAAATTACTTTGGTTAAAAAAAATGCACAGGTATATAAAATCCAAACCCAGGTCCATTCAAATAATCTGCGTTAGGAATTCATTTCTCTGAAATACAACTTTGCTCCATCAACTTCTAATTCTATTCTAATTTCTCTTTAAACCCATGGTTTATCACTGTCTGTGTTATTTCTTTTCTTTTATTTAAGCTCAAAGCATTGAATTTTGAGCCTATGGATATTTGCATGCTATGCAAGTACTCTACCACCCAGGTTCTATGGTTCATCCTAACACTGGAGTCCATTTACTCACCAACAAATATACCCTCAGACCTTCCATAGACTTTCCTGAAATATGCTATATCCTCTTGCTAAATAGTGCAGACCTTTGGCCAATATAACTCAAACTCTTTTCCTGCTTAGAATTTAATATTTGAATCTATGTTTCAATTCTCCTATCTCTAAATGGAATAATTACATCTTGTTAGTAAGGTTGTCATGGGAATGAAGGAAACATATCAACTGAAGTGTTTCTATAAAATACATTGAATTAAGTCCATCATTGTGAAGATAAGTAATAAGGATGAACTCTGAGAAGGTCCCTTATTCTTCTTTACCACTGTGTCCAGGCCAGTCACTTAATGCCATTTATAGATGATTATGCACAGATAAAGTGAGAACATTAAATTCGTAAGTTATTTATTTGAAGGGCAAAAGGAGATATTCAAATTCAAGAGACGACTGTGAATTATGATTAAACAAGGAAAAGGTGATGTTCCAGGCACATGTGAAAAAACGTATTCTGACAAAACATATCGAAAATTGAAAAGGCGCGTTATAATGGCTTAGCTAGAAAAAAATAATTTGATGAACCATAACTACAGCTGTGAGAAGCTCACAGAACAAACTCCTCCCTGAAAAAAATGTGCAGCTTTCAGCTCATTTCAAGGTGCTGAGAGAGAGAGAGAATAAATCACAAAGCCACTTTTGTCAGTCTCTGATGATGATCCTAACACCCAGGGGAGGAAGGGAATTTGCATCAAGGGAGGAGATAATGGAAGCCTTGGTAATGTGCAGGTGAGGAGATTACGCACAATGAGAGGTTTGTAAACATAATGCTTACGTTGTGAAAAGTGAATCTCCATCTGAATGGTCGTAATCAGTGTCATTACAGGACTCTCTTGAAAAGACAGAGAAGAGGGAGAAAAAAATTAAAAAAAAATAACTACTTGCAAACATATGCACTGTGGCTAAAGAGAGTCTCCAATGATCCGCGCTCCCGGTATGATAGTCCCTCAGTAAATGACAGATGTGTTGCATCATAAAAACCAAGTAGGTAATTTCTATCGAGTTGAAGGGTGAATGGTTATAACTACTTTCTTTTTTACTTTTTGTTTGGTTTTGCGATAGTGGAGACCAAGCCCAAAGAATATCAAGCAGGTATTGAACAGCAGAGTCAAATTCCTGGTCAGAGTTGGTATTTTTTCTCGTGTATAAGTGGATATACAATCTCTAAAACTGAAGCTTCTGCGGAGAAACAACACAAATATTTCATATAAAATAGATATGTAGAGGAAAAAGACTGACACAAAGTTTAGAAAGAGTACTCCATTGGTGTCCTGTGTATCACAGCGACAGACACATGCCTGCAATGAAGATAATGCTCCTGTGATTACAGCTTACTTACTCGGTATAATTTTGTATAATAGTAAATTATTTACGCTGAGTCATAGTACCAGAAAATTCTTAATGTATTCTGCTTAGTGAGGACAACAATTTTAAAATAACATGATTGTATGTGCTAGGTAATAAGAGAGTTGGGGGGGGGGGGGACTTGAGATTTGGGGCTTATAGTTGACTTTTTCCTATTAATTTTATACTAGTTTTCAAAGTATTTTTGTGGCATATCTAGGTTCATACTGAGTAGTTTTTAATTTATTTCCCCCCTCTTGGTTTCTTTATTCCTTCTCTCTTCTGTTTCTTCCCTTTATTTGTAAGTCGCCACACTAATTAAAAGTCTGATCTAAATAGTCCAAAATGATTGAGTTTACATAACATTTCAATCATTTTCCAACAATGTGAACTTCATTCTATTCTGTAAGACTTGCATAATTATATCATCTCCAACTCTAGATTTCCGAGGAAATCAAGCGAGTTTGTAGAAATAAAGGTCTTCCTAGTATACCTGACCAGTAGCCATCATTCAAAGGATAATAGGCTTTGACATCTTCCAATTCCCATCTGACCCATGTAAACAGGCAGAAGGCATATCAAACATCCCATAACCAAAGCACACATTTGTGTATCCCTGCATGCCTCATTGGCTGGTGTGAAAAGATATTTAAAGGTGCTCTGGGGGAGCAGCATTCATAACATGGTGTTTCCCCAAATATCAGAAAGATATTTACTTCTAAAAGATGAGTGCATAAAATATATGAGAAACTGAAAGTGTAAAACTTGATGTGAAGTTCCACACCTCTGTTCCAAATGCCCCTTTTTAAATTCTTCTCTTGCATATTTCATCAAACTGCAGTGTCCTCTCTCTCCTTTCCTCCCAGCCCCTCACTCTGACACACCCCAGATCCCCTCCTCATCTGCTTCCCTTCAGAAAAGGTCAGGGATCACAGAGATACCAACAAAACACATTATAACAAGTTATAATAAGACTAGGCATATACCTTCATATCAAGGTTGGATAAGGCAACCCAGTAGAAGAAAAAAAGGGTCCCAAAAAATATTCTAATTATATAAAAGTTCACTGAGTTAAAAACCAAATATTTGGAGTCTGGTGGATTTTGGAGTATGATATTTTTATTTCTTTGCAACTCATTTATATATAAGTTTATGAAATCTACAAAATAAATAATCAGAGCACATATACCTGTGGAATGGGAAGCTGCCTTGAGTTAAACATTGGTATTATTTCTTTGCCATTTTATTTTCTAAAAACTGAACCAACTCACTTGCAACCAAGTTATCACCTATGAAGAGGAAGGCTAACCAAGCTCACCTTCTACACCTCGGGGAACCCACCCCCTGCCCACCTACATTTGTTGTTGTTCTTGTTGTTTTGGAGGTTTTGTTGTTGTTGTTCTGTTCAGATTTGATTTGATTTTAATCTCTCCGAGCATACAGTCCTCACTAACTGAGATTTCATGTTAGTGACTCCTTAACATGGATATAGCAAGACTGCAACCAAGACACTTAGATAAAAATACAAAAACTCTTACTGCTTCACTTTCTTTGTTAAAATTTCAAAGAACATCCTTGGAATACAGTTTTCTTTTATCTGTATACATGGCTCTCTCTTTCTCTCTCTCTCTCTCTCTCTCTCTCTCTCTCTCTCTATGTATGTATATATAATTTCAGATGAATCGCATTTGTATGAGTTCACAAAATTACATAATCATTTGTTCCCCCTTAACCATTTCCTGGCACTCATCCATGCTTTTCTTTCTTTCTTTCTTTCTTTCTTTTGTCTCTCAACATTAAAAAGAAATTAAGTTGGCTTATAAGATTTCTCCAGGTGGGGGAAAGTGAAAAATTATAGACACACACATATATTTATGTATGTGTTCATTCACACATAATAGATGTGCTATGATTCTACAGAGTCTGAAGACCTGAAAACCAAGAGAATTAACACTATTGGATTGCAATAAAAAATAAGACAAAGTCAACCTCAAGAATGGCTCTTTTTCCCGTTTGATTCAAAAGGCAGGAAAAGAAAGGTCTCGTGGCACAGTTAGCCAGACATTCACAATTATTCACCTGAGGTCAAACATTTTATTCTATTAGGGGTTTTAACATTAAGAATGGACGCTTGGGTAATAGGATGGGTAATATGCTTTATTCGGTCTACCAGCTCAAATGTTAGATCACACACAAAACATTCCCATAAACACACACATTTGTACATAGACTACCCATAGCCCTGTCAAACTGGCATACTGAATGCATCACAGTTTTGCATTCAGGTGCTAAAGTGCAAAGGAGTCATAGCTTCCCCCTAATCTACATTATGCCAACTAGAAAACATATTACCTTTGTGCACAGCACATAGACTATGTGTGATTTCCAAAAGAACATTAACATATTCTGACAATCACTTATGTGCAGATTAGAGTGGAACAAGAGATCACTCAATTTGTTTCTTCTTCCAAAAAGCACATGAAATAAAGTCAAAGAAAGAGCAGTTGGATCACATTAACCTAAAACATTTCTGCACAACCAAGGAGACAGGACAAAGGCAGACTGTGCAGACAAATGGCAGGATGTGACTGCTTCTACATCCACTGTGTCTGGTTAATGTGACTCTCATTTGGGATTCCTCAAGGTACTAGACGCTGACACCTGTGGGATAAGAAAAAGTTGCAGTGTATGCATCCACCAAGGGGCTGATACCTAGAATACAAAGGAATTTACAGAAATTCCTTTGAAAGCATGTTGGCTAGCGATGGCACATACCTTGAATCTCAGCACTCAGGAGACACATGCAGGTTGATTTCCCTGAATTTGAGGCCAGCCTGGTCTACACAGTGAGTTCCAGGACAGCCAGGGCTACAATAAAAAGGCTTGTCTCAAAAGAAAGAAAGAAAGGGAGAGAGAGAGAGAGAGAGAGAGAGAGAGAGAGAGAGAGAGAGAGAGAGAGAGAGAGAGAGAAAGGGGAGGAAGGAAGAAGGAAGGAAGAAAGGAATTAAAAGGAGAGTTAAAAGCATAAAAACTAGTTTAAATATGGACAACAGATCTAAATAAATATCTCACAAAGGCAATAACAACCACAGGATAAACAACTGCAATATCACTAATCACTAAGGAAATGCAAGTCAAACTCTGAGTGTGATCAATTAATAATCTAAAGTCAGCAATTAATGCAAAGGATATGTTGAAAACTGTAGTCTAATATTCTGTTGGGGATTGCAAAGTATCAAAGCCACTATAGAAAATGCTATGGCAGTATCTCCAAAATTAACATTATAACCACCTCCACCATTTAGCAATCCCACTCCTGTGTCATGTGCCCAAGAAATGACAATATTAGGTTGAAGAGATATTTTTCATTCCATGGTCATTTCAAGACTGTTTACAAAAGCCAAGGAATGGAAACAAGTCATGTATTTATTGACTGAGGAGCATATGAAGCTATGTGGTATAAATAAATACACAGGCAACCCAGCTAGAGCTCTCAGTGATACAGAGTAAAGCCCTATAATTTATGGAAATATAGGTAGAAGTCCACATCATTTTGTTTAGTTAAACAAGCCAGGAACAGAACGATAAAGGCCTGCCTGTCTGATCTCACTCATGTGTTGAATCTAAAAGAAAAAATTTTTTTAAAGAAATTGAGTGGTAAGTGGGTTGGGAAGGGACTTGTAGGAGAGGAAGCAGGGGTGACCAATGAGTTCTATAGAATGTTAGAAAGAAGCAAGAAATTCTGAATCATTACTATCAAACATTTTGACTCTAAAAATGTATTCTACATTCTAAAATGCTACGGGAAAGAATGCTAGAAGTTTTACAAAACAAAAATGACAATCCTCTAAGGAGATTTTACAAAGTTATGTTGGATTTAAGCCTTATACAGTGCATATACGGCTCTCAATTAATATATACAAGGTAAGTTTTTGTGAATTGTAGATATTTAAAAGTAAAATAAATTGATAAAAATTAAAATACCATGTTCTGTTATTTCTTTATAAAATAAGTAAATCAAGCTCTGGCAGGAAGATACACAATATATACAAATTTTTAGTTACTTTACACATGAGAAGTGAAGAAATAAATAAGTCCAAAACAATTATAGCCATTTTAGTAGTATAGCTTAGGGAATTTTTTCTTATCTTTGGGACACTGAGTGTTTTAGAGAGAAATACAGTAACATACCCATATTTTCCAGATTCAACAAGACCTTGTTTTCATAAATGTAAATATAGGTATGAGCAGGTTGTTATGGGAAACTTAGAGCAAATTGGTTTGAACATTGTGCATTGGTTTAACTTGGATGGATAAATGAAAAGTGAACACAGACAGAAAGACACTCTTAGATGCAGGAGACAGAAAAGAGGTCACTTGCTGAGAAGTGTGTCTCAAGTTAACATTGTTATTGTTCTGGTAAGCTTTGAACTCTACCTGATTCATACATGTGATGCAAGCACATCTCTGTTCCTGAGTCTTAGGACTTGTTTATTTATGTACTTATGGGGTTAAAGATACAAAATATACCTTTTTAAAAGAGGCCCCTTGATTTTTAAATGAAAAAAATTTTTCATATTTCAAAGTTGTTAAACCCAATATAAACATAGTGCTCATATTTAATTTTTATACGTTAGACCTACAAATTAATATTTAAAAGGTACCTGCTATTTGTGATATGAAATATGACGCTCGTGGCATAGCGAAGAACAAAGCTAGTAAATGAAAAGGAAGACTAAATGAAATCCCTCAAAGAAAGGCAAGAGTGTTATGCCAATCAACAAATCTGACTAGGCAAGTTGATTTAGAAGTATCACATTACCCAATAAAATGTTACCAGTAAATCCTTAATAAGAAAACTGATTTTAAATATTTATGTTTAGTCATTATTTTTACGTTAATAATTTTCTATTTCTTAGACAAAATTGGAAGAACGAGGTCGTGGTGTGTTTAAAGCTCCTTGCTGGGTGAAAACTGAACTGGTAAGGAACACTGCATAAAAGTGGATTCTTCTTAAGACTCGGGAAGGGCTTCATTGTTTAAAAACATTGACTTCTCTCAAGGAAGAGCTAGTGTAGGCAATATATTAGCTGCAAATAGTCTTCCTTTATTTTCCTTAACTTTTCTAACCTTCAACAACCAATATTTGTTATTGTATACCATGCATATGCAAAATGACACAAAGCATTTACATGTGCAAAGTGAAGTCAGCCATGAGACTAGTAGGTAACTCAAGAAACAGATTATGAACAAAACTCTAGAAAACTCTAGGGCTCCCCTTAGGGCTTGCTGGTTTTGTGCCTCTAGAAATATTACTAAGATTTTTTTTTTTTTTGAGACAGTGTTTCTCTGTATAGCCCTGGCTGTCCTGGAACTTTCTCTGTACACCAGGCTGGCCTCAAACTCAGAAATCCGCCTGCCTCTGCCTCCCAAGTGCTGGGATTAAAGACGTGTGACACCACTGCCTGGCTTACCAGGATTCTGACCTCCAACAGAATGATGCTTTGGAATACACCTAGAAGTATGACTTATTGTATCCACTATTTTTGTTCATTAACATGTTTTCAATTGTATCTAAATTAATTTACCTTTCACGTATGACTCATTTTGTTTGATAAACATATGAAATATTAAGATTCATGTCTAATGAAGCATTGGGATTGTTCCTTGGCTATGAAATATTGCATTTATCACACTTTTTCCACTGTACTATTGCTCCGGGTTCCTCCCGGTTTTGGACTGTTTCAGGTAATCCTTCTGTGAATGATCATTTGCACACTGTTGCATAACAATTTCCTCCAAATTAAAGCAACACTTACTAAAGGAAGATGGAAGGTTAATTAAAGCAGGAAGGTAAAGAAATTTACAAGGCTTAAGAAACTATGGCTCTTACACAGCTCACTAGGATCCTACTAAAGTTGTACAGGCAGCAAAGAATTACTAAGGAAACAGAAATCATGAGGGAACTGCCTGCTGATTGGCCAGGGATGCAGCTCCATTGGTGAAGCTTTCCTGAGTCCTCATCCACACTAACCTGACTCTGAATTCCCTTTGACTCACCCATGCTCACTCTTAAGTATCCCCTACAAATTCACTGGTCCCCCAAGCTACACGGGTGGAATTGCTCCTTCTCATATCAGTGCTCTATCTGGGTCAGCAAAGGAGTGTTCACATGTCTCCAAGAATACTCAAGCAACAAACTAATGACATGAACAAGGTCTATTCGTAGTATAAGCTAGAGGTAGGGTTCAGAGTATGCACTATTTGTGCTTCAGTGAATGACAAAATATGCTTTTCAAGGGATCTAAAAATTTACATTTTCACCAACATTATATGGTAATTCTAGTTGCTCCCTTCCCTTCCTACTATTTCATATCATCTATTTTCTTGTTTTAATTATTCTGGCAGATGTGTAGATATACTGTAAAAGCTGGGTGTATTAACTCACAATGACTATAATTGCAATAGTTCCGAAACTAAGGCAGAAAGCTTATATGAGTTAAAAGCCAGCCACATGCCTGGTCTACACAGTGGATTTCAAATCAACTTGAGAGAAACTGAGGCAATTTGTAAAACAGAAAGAAGGAAGTAAGAAAATGGAATGAAAAAGAAATAAAGTGATTTTAATTTTGTTTGTGTACATTTTTGAATAATGAACTTGAGTAGCCTCTCACATTTTTTGGCCATTTGAATGTACTCTGTTGGGACATGGCCATTCATACCATTTGTATACTAGGAATGGTTTATCTTTTTCAGCTGCTGTTATTATTGATTTTTAGATTATTATATCCTAGAAATAAGCCCTTTCTCAAATATCGACTTGTAACATGCATCTCTCCCTTTGTACATTGATCTACTATTTTATTATTTTTTTCATTAAGCAGTGATTCAGCTCCATCAGTCCCAGCTTATTAGAGCTTTTCCAACACAGTCATGGCTATCATTTTTAAAATTAAAATTTAAAATTACAAAATCAAGAAATGTTCTATTTCATCTAACATTTATAGTTTTACCTTTCAGTCTTAGAACTAACATCATGTTGATATTACTTTGTAACAATCTAAAGACTTAACTTTTGTTATTTCTAGTCTTTATCCATTTGATACAGCCGAGTTCTAGCTAGTATAGGTAATGCACAAATGAAGAAAGAAAATATTAAATATAGTTCCACTACTTTATAAAAGTACTTAGAGGAGAATTTGAATTCCTACAAATTAACAGTTTATTCCAATTATTTTTCTAATTGTCCAACTTCATTGTTAATTCAGAAAACAAGCTTGAAATCTCTTAGTACTTACCACATGTGTAAATATATATATATATGTCTGTGTTTTTATATATATATGCATATACATACTTCTTTCTATAGATGCTGAAAGTGCTTTCTCAATGGAATGCTTTTTAAAATAATCTAATAGTACAAGATTATTCTTTATAAAATATTTAATACTAACAAACTGTTAGTATTAAATATATACAATTTGAAAGAATTATGCATATAAATTACATTGATTGAAAAAGCTAAATACTGTATATTCACAAATGAACTAAGATTTTTTTAAATTAAATGATTTATTTTTATGTGTATGGGTGTTTGGTCTGTAGGTGTGTCTATGTACTACCTGCATGCTTCATGTCACAGGGGCTAGATGATGGTGTTAGACTCCCTGAAAATGGGGCTACAAGATGGTTGTGAGCTGCCATGCAGGCACTGAGAATCAAACTCAGATTTTCAAGAAGAACAAAAAATGGTCATAACCACTCAATCATCTCTCTGGGCCATAAGTATATTCTTTTTTAAGTCTGAGAATTAATAACACACTTTTACCACAACAGTAGCCTCAAGATGTTAAGAACAGTTTTATCTAGAAAATAGTATGTTGTTAATACAGGCATTAATTCTTGACCTGGGATTTTCTGATGAATGTTCCTTGTCTCTCTGAAGCTTTGCTATTTTTAGCTTAAAAACAAATAATTAAAAATTAAAAAAAACTATTGAAAAATACACAGGAAAATTAAAAAAATTCCTACAACATTTTATATTTTCTAATTAAAAATATGTTGCCCTTCTTTTATACCAAAGAATATTTAGAAAGCATTCCTTGTAGGTATAGAACTCTCAAAGCAAGTTACTCAACTATATTTCTATTCTATTACCATTAGATGAGCTGGATCCTTCAAGGAAAGTCCAAATAATATTTCAACTAGATTTTAGAGAGATCACAAAATGGTGTAAAGTTTGATGCATTCAAAAGTATATTTGTTTCTGATCTCATTTCTCCAAATAAATCGATGGCAGGTAAATTTTTGTAAGCCTCGGTTCACTAAAATGCAGTGAGTGGAAAAGCAAGTAAGGAAAGTCCTCAAGGTATGGACTCTGCCAGGCTTCCACAATGACTCTTAACAAATGATCTGTGAGACAGTAGGCAACTGAACAACCACACAATGCCTCAGTTCCACACGAGTTAAAACTCAGTGCTAGTGGTGTTTACTTCAGTTTATAGGAAGTGTGCTTCCTATAATACAGGTATTAGTGATAACTTAGGTTTTGGGGTTTTCATTTCCATCACTGACACTCTAGTCACCCATGTAGCATCTACATGGATGGTTCTCAGATATCCTATCTGCCAGTTGAGTATCTTTTCTCTTCACTCTGCTCCTTATATTGGTCTACTGAACCAGCCCAAAAAAAGTTTGAGGCCTTTCACTACACAATCAGCTGCTGAAATGCAAATTCCTTCACCGTCAAGACAGAAACTAATCAACCAAGAGATAACTATACAAGCTGTGGCCACTGGAAAAATATAAGTCCAAGGGCTTTTAAAGTCAACTGTTTCAAATAGATTTGATATAGAGAATTATTCCTTTTGGTAGAATTAACATAATAGTAAGAGAATGCTTCCAATCAAGAGTTAATTTGAAATAATGAAACCTGTAATAGAGAGGAAGACAAGCAGAAATACATTCAATATTCAGAAACAATTTCTGTTGATACTTTTTTAATTCACTGGCATTTACTTTAGCAGTTGTATGTAAACTGATGTAGTAGATGAAAGCCTTCTATGTACCCTCTAGTTGGAGACATAGCCAGGACAGAAGAGTGGCATTTCACTTTGGCAGATGCAAGCATACTAGAAAATGTATCATGGGCTTTGTACACAGTAGTTCTGCTCCTATGCTCTCTTCACATTACATTAGGGAACATATCCCATAGGCTTTCTTTTTCACCTTACCTGAAGCAAAGTAGTGTCTATAAAAGTCATTGGGTTCCCGCCCACAAATAGCTATTCAATTTTCAGTTTTTACCTAACAATCAACAGAACATACCAATTACACCATGCCCGTTCCTTCAGATATTTCACTGGGTTCCTGGACATCATGTTCTTCTTCTTCTAACTCATGACCTATTTTTCCTTAGTTCTTTCTCATTTCTATAATCATTAGCATTTGAACTTCTCAGGGGCTCAGTAATTATACTCCTCCCCTCATCCCTAAGTGAAATCCATCTAGTCTAATTAACTCAATGAGTATCTATAAATAAACAGCTCTCTGCTCAGGCTACTTTCTTGAACTATCCCTCACATATCTCATAGGCCACTTCTACACCTGCTTGGGAATCTAAGAGGCAACACAATTTTATATAATCAAAATGTAATTTCTGATTCTCCTTCCTACAATGTTCCCACCCAGAAAATCACAAAGCTGTTTCTCTAGTTGCTTTGGGGGAAAAAAAGTCACAGCACCATTTATTTTTGTTTTTCAAACAAATGCCAACTTAATAAACCACACCAGTAAGATATTCATTCAATTTTATTGAGAGTTTAAATGGTTCTTATATCCAAGCAAATAACCAAGTTACATACAGTGAAGAATTTCACCAACATGAAAGAACAGTGAGTGTCAAAGAAGATGAAAATTATAATTATAATCACTTAGTTTGATTATTAAGGATTGGACTGAGCTGTTATACTTCACCTACAAATATGGGAAGTTCTTATGTGTCAGAAATAAGCCTAAATGATATGCTATTAAAAATAGCAATATTGCAAGCTGTCCTGAGCAGTCTGCTATCCCAGGGGGACCCCTATTCTCCTTCTGTCTCTCTGCCCACATTCATCAGACCTGAGGCTTCTGAACCATACAGAGCTACAGGTCTGGAAGCACACAGCCCAAGGAAACCCATCAGAAGCCTGCCACACCAAGAGCAGACCAGTTTACCCCCACAACCACCACCCATCCCAATACCTACTACAACAATAGCAGATCAAAGTAATCCAGATGGCTAAAGGCCCTCAAAAAAAAAAAAAAAAGCAACACAATCAACTAAAGCTAGGGCAATATGATACCTTCAAAGCGCAGCTACCTACTACAACAAGCCCTGGATAACCTAAGACAGGTGAAGCACAAGAAAATGTTCCTAAATCCATACTTATCAAGATGATAGAGGCCTTTAAAGAGGAAATGTATGTATAAATCCCTGAAAGATATGCAGGAAAATACTATTAAAAAGGTGAAGGGAATAAATAATATTATGCAAGACCTGAAAAGTGGAAATAGAAGCAATAAAGAAAACGCAAACTAAGGAAATCCTGAAGATGGAAAACCTAGGGAAGAGGACAGGAACAAGACATGCAAGCATCAAAAATAGAATCTAGGAGGTGGAAGAAAGAATCTCAGGCATAGAAGACACAATAGAAAAATCTGATACATCAATCAAAGAAAATGTTAAATCTAAAAATTCCAACAAAACATCCAGAAAATCTGGGATACCTCAACAAGTTCTAACATAAGAATAATAGGAATAGAAGATGGTGAAGAATTCGCACTCCAAGGCCCAGAAAATATTCTCAACAAAATATAGAAGAAAACCATGTCAACAAAAAGAAAGAGGTGCCTATAAACATACAAGAAGCCTATAGAGCACCAATTAGTCTGGACAAGAAAAGAAAATCTTCCCAGCATATAATAATCAAAACACAAAGTCTACAGAACAAAGAAAGAATATGAAAAGTAGCAAGGGAAAAAGGTCAGACAGGAGCAAGTTGTCCTCTGAGAGACTCCACCTAGCAGCTGACTCAGACAGATACAGACACCCACAGCCAAACAGTGGATGGAGCTTGGGGACTCCTACGGAAGAATAAGAAAGACTGTGGGCCTCTACTGCAAGACAAACAGCATCAACTAACCTGGATCCTTGTGGCTTTCAGTGTCTGAACCACCAACCCAAAAAACATACTTGGGTTCGGCCTAGGCCTCCCTGCATGTATGTATCAGTGGTATAGCTTGGTCTTCATGTGGGTCTTGAACAACTGGAATGGGGGCTATCCCAAAAGGTGGTCCCTATATGTGGGATTTGTGCTTCTAGGTAGGCTGTTTTATCTGGCCTCAGTGGGAGAGGAAGCACCTAGCCTTGCAGAGACTTGAAGTTCCAGGGTTGGTGGGTAACCAGTGGGGGCCCCACACTCTCAGAGGAGAAGGAGATGGAGGGATGGGGGAAGGATTGTGGGAAGGGGTGACAGGAGGGGGCAGTGAACAGGATATAAAGTGAATAAGTAAAAATAAATATTAAAAAATAACCATATTTATATATATCAGTCTCATGATATATATAAACCCCAAAAGAGCATAAATATGATACATTTGAAGGCCATTACTGTTTACAATGTTCACTACATCTTATAATCTTTCCCAGACAATCTGTATTATGACAGAGTTTTCGTTATTCTGTCAATTTCCATCTATTTCTAACATGCATATTCTTAAAGTATAGAAAAGGAAAGAAAATGGCATACTGTTGCTACATGGATATCCTACAGATTTTAAAGAATAACAAGAAAAATATTTTAAAATACTCTATAACTATGTAAAACACTATGATTTTATTTTATCTAAAATAAAAATTAGAAGCATTAAAATGGAAAAAACTTGAATGCATTGAATAGTGTCAAAGTGAAAATCAAATAACTTCATCAAATATATATATATATATATATATATATATACATATATATATCCCAAACTGAGTTAGCAGCTATTCCCAAGGTATCTTATAGAACTATGGAAGTTGCAGACATTCACTACCCCATTTCATGAACAAATAGCCTATGAAAAAATGGTTTTTCTTCCACATTTTAGAAAAGATATTAGTAACACTATATTATACTTAATGTATATTACAATATGTATTATGAGTGTAGCAAAGAAGGTGGAAGGAATGAGAGATGAAATGGAGGAGAGAGATTGAAGACTCTCTGAAATCTGAGTAGATTCTGTAATTATATTAATCAATGGAACACGAAAGAAGTGGTATCTACCTAGCTCTTAGATCCAGGTCTTAAGAGACTGGTTGGTACCACTCTGATCCATGGTGACCTTGTTTTTGAAGTCATAACGTTTTGTCAATTATGTGAACACCATGATGGATAAATCATATGAGAGGCCGTGGGACTACATGGAAGAAAAGAACTCAATGAAACCTAGCCTTCTTGATGTTCCTACAAGTATGTGGGCAAAGCTGCTTTGGATATTATAGACAAGCCACCTTCAAATGATTTCAGTTAAAAGTTTCTGAAACAAAAATGTACATATGAGAGCTCTTCCTATGTCCTTTAAGTACAAAGTACAATACTACATAGAATAGCTGTTATAAATACCATTCTATTTGTTGTAGTATTTTTTTTTCCCAACAAAATTGATAGTAAGATTGTAATGATTGGATGAGGTGTCTCTTAGAGTCTTTGGTATTTGAACACTTAGACCAAGGTTGGTAGAGCTGTTTGGGAAGATTTAGAGGGTGTGTCCTTGTTAGAGGATGTATATCACTTGGGGCTGGCTTTGAGATGATTCTGGTCTCCTCTCTCTGCTTCAGGCTTGCAGTTCAAGGTCTGGGCTTCCTTGTTTTGCCACCATGACTTCTACCTACTGCCATACTCTTTCAGCTATAATAAACACTCAGCTGCTAAAACTGAAAGCAAAATAAATTATTCCTTCTATAAGTTGTCCTGATCATGAGACTCTGTCACAGCAACAGAAAAGAAACGATTATAGACATCATCCTCTATTGAGTAAGGAATAATCATGCCTGGTTTTAGCTGAGTTTAAAGCAAATTAAGTAAGTTCTGATCCCCTTGATTCCAATCCTTTAAAATGACATTAGTCTCTGATCTCAAGTTTGTATCACATTTTTATCTCACTTTGTTAATAGCTAGACCCTTAAAAGATAAACTTGTATGATGTAAGCCCTCTCTAATGTTCTGGTCCCTCCTACACTGCACATCCCCAAACCAACATCCTTTCTTGCATTTCTTTATTAAAAACAAATATGGAAGAAGAAGAAGAACCAATAACAAAAAAACCTGAGAAGAACAAAATAAACAAACAGAAAAATAAAGATGCAAAAAAGCATGAGAACACATGTAGATACAGAGACCTACAATTTGGTAAACACAGAAATCCCATAAAAACACAAAATCAGAAATGATAATATTTAAACAAAAGGATAAGAAAATAAAAAAAGAAAAGAAAACCTTCAAAAGTACCATTGAATTCATGTTATGCTGGCCATATAATGCTGGACATGGGGCCTCTCCTTACAAGTG
>JADRCD010220360.1:0-12721 GCA_019843815.1 Montemys delectorum
TTTCTGTGCCTATATTCCCCCTCTTAGTTCCCCTTCCCAGACACTCCTCCCTGCAACAATAAACACCTTAAAACCTTGGACTGCCTCTTCTCATCAGGATCCACAATGCTGGAGCAATGGAGCAGGTCTTCCTCTAAGAAGCCATGTGCCTAAACTCCCGCAGAAAGCCTCTCTGTGTTCAGGGAAGGCCAATAAGGCAAGCAGCCAGCCACCCACCTAGCAAGCTAAGGACTCTCTAACCAGAAGGACTCAGCTGCCCTTTTCCCTTTAGTCATGGGCTAGATCCAGCCCGCAGGGCCTCTACTCCATTCTCAGCTTTTCTGCAGCATCCAGCAGCTTCTGTGGTGCCCAAGAGTCCAAGCCAAATTCTGGCAGTTTCACAGGAACCTCAGACTGCACCTCCCCATCCCTGAAGCCTCATCCTGCAGCTTCTCACAGCCTAAAGCCCACCTAGTGGCAGCTCTGCATATAAGCAGTCAAACTTCCAGTGTCCTGCCTCCATGAGCAGCCTTAACCCTGTGGCAGGCTGGACTTTGACACTGTTATAATCCACAAGTCTCCACAAGGAAGTCCCCACCCCCTACTCCTCACACCCCCACCTGACCTCTAAACTCCCTGGGGCCTCTGGTCTCTTGAGAGTTAGGCGCATCATCTCTGATTGAACAGAGACCCTGTAGTCCTCTTCTGTATATGTGTTGGGGGCCTCATATCAGCTGGTGTTCGCAGCCCGTTTGGTGGTCCAGTGTTTCATAGCTCAGGATGCAGATTACTTGAGACTGCTGGTCTTCCTACAGGGTTGCCCTCCTCCTCTACTTCTTTCTGTCTTCCCCTAATTCAACCACAGGGATCAGCAGCTTCTATTCATTGTTTGGGGGCAAATATCTTCACCTGACTCTTTCAGCTGCATGTTTTATCTCTGGATTGCACTCATGCTAGGTCCCTTTTTGTGAGTACTCCATAGCCTCAGTAATGGTGTTAGGCCTTGGGACCTCCCCTTCAGCTAGATCCCACTTTGGACCTGTCCTTGGATCTTTGTTTTTCCTCAGGCTTCTCTCTAATTCCGATCCTGTAGTTCTTTTGGACAGGAACAATTATGGGTCCAAGATTTGACTGAGGGATGGCAACCCGACCACTCAAACCATCTACATCAATCAGAATGGCTAAGATCAAAACCTCAGGTGAAGGCACATATTGATGAAGATGTGGAGAAAGAGAACACTCCTCCATTGCTGGTGGGATTGAAAACCAGTATAATCACTTTGGAAATAAATTTAGAGGTTCCTAAGAAAACTGGAAATAGATCTTCCTGAACACCCAGCAACATGAGAATCTTGGGATATGCCCAAAAGTTGTCCCCATCATGCCACAGGGGCACATGTTCCACTATGTTCATAGCAGCCTTATTTGTGAAGCTGGAAACACCCCAATGTTCCACAATGGAAGAATGAATACAAAAAAATGTGGTTCATTTACACAATGGAATACTACTCATCTATTAAGAATGAAGCCATGCTGACTTTTGCAGGCAAATGGATGAAACTAGAAAATATTACCACGAGTGAGATAACTCAGACCCAAAAGGACATGTATGTTATGTACTCACTAATAAGAGGATATTATCAAAAAAAAGGTACAGAATATCCAAGATACAGCCCACAGAACACAAAAAGGTCAACAAGCTGAAGGGCCCAAGTGAGGAGGCCTCAGTCCTATTTGGGAGGGAGAAGAAAGCAACCACAAGGGGGAAGGGAGGGACCTGTGAGGGAGGCAGGGAAGGGAACATGATCAGGTATTAGGTGGGGGGAAAGGACTAAAATCCCTGAAGGACAGCAGAAAGAATGGCAACATGCAAACTTAGGAGGTAGGAGGTTGGGGGAGGGCCCCTCTAGAACATACCAGAGACCTGGAAGGAGAGAAACTCTCAGGAGTTAAAAAGAGGGACCTTAGACGAAATGCCTGACATTGGAGAGATGGAACTTGTAGAAATGGTAATTGTTAAAATAAGTACCACTTCACTATGTTAAATCAAGATCAGAGAAACTACTTAAATAGACCTATAACCCATAAGGAAATAGAAGCAATCATTAAAATCTCCCAATCAAATAATCCCAGATGGTTTTAGAGCAGAATTCTGCCATTCTTTCAACAAAGAGTTAATGCCAAGACTTCTCACACTAATCCAGAAAATAAAAACCAGAAGAAACATCCATAAGATCTGTTAAACACTTTGAGTAAAGTAGTTGGTTATAAAATTGACTCACAAAAGATGCAGTTTTCATATTTACAAATGACAAGCAAACCAAGAAAGAAGTCAAGGAAAGAATACCATTCACAATATCATTAAATAAGGTAAAGTATCTTGGAGTAACTCTAAAACAGCAAGTGAAAGGTGCATATGATAAAATATTCAAGTCTTTCAAGAACGAAATTAAACAAGATATCAGAAGACTGAAGGAAGTTCCATGTTATGGATTGGTAGTATTGGTATCTATGAAAAGCAATATACAGATTCAATTCAACCCCCATCTAAATTCTAACATAACTTTTCACAGACCTTTAAAGTTAAATATTCTGTGTATTCACTCATATATGGGCATTGGTCATTAAGAAGATGATTATCAAGCTATAATTCATAGACCCATTGGATTTAGGTATAGAATTAAAGATTACCTGGGACACATGGATCTCCTTGGGAAGGGGAAATAAAATGTCAGTGAGATGAAATCCACACCCAATATTGCTTGGGTGACCAAGAACCAGAGACTAGATTCCAAAGAGCTAGGTTAAAACCAAATACATCTGGCCATGACAACAAGAAGAAGAAAGTTATTCCTAATGATATTTTGCTATATTAGTTTATCAGTGCCTTATTCAGTCATCACCAGAGAGACTTCCTCATACATCAGGTATGAACCATTAGTCATAAGCACTCACACACACACACACATACACACACACACACACACACACACACTCACACACACACACACATACATGGCAGGGATGAGTAGAGGGAGGCAGGTAGAAATGGTGGTGTGGAAAAGAGATAACTTGGGACACTAGGCTTTAAATGGATCTATGCATCAAAACACTTCCCTCAGAATTCAGCAAAGCCCCTAGGAGAGCCAGAAAGAGTTTAAAGAGCCAGAGAGGATGCAGGACTCCAGGAGAACAAGGCCCTCCAAACAATTGAGTAAATCGAATATGAACTCATGGAGAACAAAGCATCAATTGTAAACCTTGAATGGGTCTGCACCAAAGTTCAGTGTATATATTATAGTTTTAGTTTAGTGTTTCTTTGGCATTCCTAAGAACGTGAATGGATGGTTTTCTCATACTTGTGCCTTCTCATGAATTCATTTACTTATGTGGCTCTCTCTTATCCAAATACAACGTGGTAGTTTATGTTTGTATTATGTTTTGTTTGGTTATGTTTCCTCATTATGTCTTAGAATCCTACTTTTTTCTATTGACAGAGGAAGTGGATCTGGAGGGGAGAGGAGGTAGAGAGAAACTGGGAGGCCTAGAGGTAGAGGAAACTTGTAAACAGGATATATTGCATGAAAAAAGCATTTCTTTTTCATAAAAGAGAAAAAGAATTAATTGCAAGATTATAAAGATGATAGATGATAGACAGATGATAGATGGATGATAGATAGATAGATAGATAGATAGATAGATAGATAGATAGGTAGGTAGGTAGATAATAGTAAGACAGCAAAGCATTATGAATTTGACTGGATAATAACGTAAAGAAATATGGCAGCCAGTTGGAGTTCCAAAGGGCAGAACTGTGCCCCATTGCATGAGGCTTCCACACTAAAAAAAAATAAATAAATAACAGAAAGGTAATATCATCAACTTTGCTTGAAGATATCCAGCAGAATCTGAGGAAGCATGTTCAGGCAAGTAGCTGGAGATCCCTACCTGGATTCCCAGGGAAGGGATAGCAGAAAAAAAAAAAAACAACTGAAATATCAGACATAGCAAATTTATCTCTGGGAGGTGGGGATGGGAAAACTATTGGAAACTTCAGCATATTATTTCAACTTTTCTAGTCAGTTCCTGATGGAAGTTGAGAGCACCTGATTTGATCATAAAATCTCTACTGTTGCTCTGAGTTCTAATATTTAGAAGCATCATGTAAGAGGATATTCAGAGGGGAAACCCAGATAGCTACCACAAGTTAGCTTCCATAAGTTAGCTACCCTATGGAATTAATGTCTGACACTCTAGTGTCTGAAATAATGTTCTGCATCTGTTTGTCTGTATATCATTAAGTCTGTCTGTTATCTATATACATCTTAATCATTACTTGTTCTTTTGCTTTGCTTGTTATATGCTTTTTAAACTCACTCATTCAAAAGGAAAAGTGTGACTACTATTCTCCAGACTATACAGAATATCAGACATACAATATTTACAAATCATATTGGATGGACAAAGCAGACAGTATTTAAGGAGATAAATAGATAGATCCATAGATAGATAGATAGATAGATAGATAGATAGATAGATAGATAGATAGATAGATGCATACACAACATAACAATTGCAGAAAAAAAAGATCCTGAATCCAAGAAAAAAGGTGTACTATGGAACAGTTTAAAAGAAAGGAGAAGAGCAATGTAATTATATTATAATCTCAAAATATATTTGGCTAGAGAATGCATGTTTCAAATCTGCTTCCACTTACCTTCTGCTTTAGCAGTCGAAAGCCAAGCAGTTAGGAGGACATTGGCTAAGAGCAACATGCTATAGAATCCCATGTTCTAAAACCTAAAGCTCCAGCTGTGGTGGCACTTCTGGGAAACCCGTCATTAATGATGCTGTGCATGACACTGAATTTCAGGGTATTACTACTAACCAGTTTGGTAAATATCAAAGTTCAAAAGGGTGGGTCAAAACAAACAATATTCAGTCAATGATTTCACAATAATTCTCTATGTTAACCATTTTATATTAAGCAATATAATATCATTCAAATTTAGTGCCAGTCTCCAAGTCAGTTGAATTATTATTCAGAAAGAAAGATGAGAGAATACATTTCTTTTGTCTTCTTATAGGCATGATACCTCATTAGGATGGTTGGTTGATTTTCTTCTTTGTAAGCTTACAGGGCTACTTCTGGTAAAATGAATGCTCCCCCTGAGGTAGAAATCTTCAGAACAGTTTCAGTTTAGGTTCATTTGGGCCATATGATGTGAAATACACCATTTAGACTAATCTTACTCTTTGGGGTAACAAAGTATAATAGAAATGGTCTTCAATATTTTGAGTTTTATTAGATAACCTTGACCAACAACTCAAAAGAGTGCTTCTCTTGATTAGCATTGGTGTGTTTGTTAGATGGCTTTGGTTTTGGAGAGAGGGTTATCATCCTAGATGAATAATTGTATGTACAATATATGTGCATTAGTATAAAGAATTACACACACACGCACACGCACACACACACACACACACACACACCCAATATTTTATTTTGGGTGAGGAGTTAATAATATGATTCCTTATGACTTTCCCATGCATTGTCACTGCTATTTCAACATTTTTTCTCTTGTTTAATTTACTCCTTCTATTTCCATATGTATGTCCCATTTCCTAATTCTCCTGTAAAATTATTTGTATCCTGTTATTCTCTTTTCTATTGCTCATCCTCCCTACTACTCTAGCAATGGTCTATATTTACATTTCTGGTTTCTGCAGTTCCTCTAGTGTATAGATTCACCTGGGAAGATTTGGAGCCAGGAGATTCCAATAAGAAAGTTCATGTGAAATTTTTCTTTATGTGTCTGGGTTACCACACTCCATAGGATCTTTTCTGGTTCACTCATTTACCTGAAAAGTTTATGATTTCCCTTTTCTTTAGAGTTGAGTGGTATTTCATAGTGCATATGTCAGGCATTTTCATGATCATCATTTCAAGGAAATTTAGGTTGTTTGCATTTGCTATCTATTGTGGAAAGAGCAGCAGTGAACATAGATGAGCAAGTATATGTGAGTTAAAATATCAACCAATCTGGCATATATCAAGGAATAGTATTGCTACATCATGAGGTATATTCACTTTAGACATACTGAGCATTCTCCCCATTGATTTACATTATGACTGCACCAGTTTGCAATATTGATAAATGCCTCCCAAGGTACCCTTTTCTCACACCTCTCCAGCACTTGTTGGTCAAGGTTTTGCTGTTGTTTTGGTACTGGTGGTTGTTAGGCTTTACTATGCTGAGAGAGCCAGATGAAATCTCTAAATTCTCTTGATTTACATTTTCCTAACTATTCGGGTTCAAGATCCTTGTTTGAGAAATTTATTATTGTCCCTCTTCTTTTATCTCTATTCTTTTTATTACTCTTCTTTTATTTAATACATTCCCGAAACAATCTCCTCTCCCTCTACTTCTCCCAGTTCATCCTCTAACTCTCCTTTCTTCAGATCCACTGCTCCTCCATTTCCCTTCAAAAATGAACAGGTATCCCAGGAATATCAACCAAATATGCCATAACATGATGCAATAAGGCTTAACATAAATCCTCTCATTTTTTTTCTTCTGTGAACTCTCTGTGCAGATCCTAGGCCTGTGTTTTGAATGAGACCTTTATCTTTGTCTTGATTTTTTTTGTATTTTGAGTTCTTTACATATTCTACATATTTAAAAATTAAATTAGATATCTAGAATATGTAAATAACTTAGGGAGAGGGCATGGTGGTAAGCAGGGGGAGGGGGGAGGCAACAGGGGTTTGTTCTTGTCGGTTTTGGGGGGTTTTTTTTGGAGTGGAAACTGGGAAAGGAGAAATCATATGACATGTAAATAAAGAAAATATCTAATAAAAATCTTCAAAAAAAGAATAAATATTAAAAAATTAAATTAGAAAAATAATTTACTTTTATCACTTAATAGTGACATTAATGGTAGAGATAATGATAAATTAAAAATAAATGTTAATATCCATATTCTATACTGGTGTTACTTCCTACTAGCCAAGTATGATGACTACTCTTCACTGTCAACTCCACTGCCTCTGGACTTAAGTAAAATCCAGAGATAGAGGACTGAACTGTGAGATTTTTAGCTTGATTTTAAGTGGTGAATCCTCTCCTAGTGAGGACCGTTGAGGTATGAACACAAAAATCTTTGATCTGGAGCTTGAGGCAGAAAGACATGTCTTTAATCCAGACCTTGAGGAGGGAAGGCTCACCTTTAATCTGGGCCACAGTTCTGATGGAAGCCTGTATAAGGACATAGAAGAAGGAAACTATTGATCTTTGCCTAGCTAAAACATCCATTTCTTCAGAGACATTAGGACATAATTCTTTGGGACTGCAGAGCATATTAAATACAAACTGAGACATACAACCTTGAAGATTGAGTAACTACTATGACTTTCCATTCATAGACAGCCTTTGTTGGATTAGCCGGACTGTAAAAAATTTTAATAAATCTACTTTTCTCACACAGATAGACCAACACACATACACTCACACACACACACACACACACACACACACACACACACACACACACAGAGAGAGAGAGAGAGAGAGAGAGAGAGAGAGAGAGAGAGAGAGAGAGAGACTCATCCTAGTTCTGCTACTGTAGAAAACATTGGCTAATAAAGATTTTCATAAGAAGTGAACCTAGAACAATAGAAATGTAAGGAAAAAGTCTTTTGAATACCTGGAATAATATTCTAAATTTGTTAAACCTACAGTTTTCTAAGCCTATCCAATTATCCTCTTTTCTGGGCTCTTGGAGAGTCCTGAAAGCACATGATTTAATATATATTACCATCTTGAGGAGATATGTCTATTTGATGAACCAGTTATGACTGGCAATGAATTTGTTAACCCTGTTTATGAAATTTTTGATAGCAGTAGGGACGATGAGAAAAATGATGTTGTGGTTTGGTTACTTTTAGCATCTCTGGGTCAGTTGGCAAAGGATAGGGATTAGTTTCATTGTAAATTTAACTAATTTCTCGCATCTCAGAATATGGTAAAAAGCAACAAAGAACTCAGTGATAAAACTGACTGATTCCAGGTGCACATAAATAGTCTAACGTTTTCGGAATTTGTTCTAAAGAAAATCTCATTAGCAGCCACACAGATGGCATTGTGGTAAATCAAACCCAAGCCCTCTTCATAAGCTTGGCTGAATTACAGTGAAAATTCAAGCCTCAGTCTCTAAAGGTGCTATTAGCTAAAGTAAGGTCATTAATTTGCAAAGAACAGATCCTGTAATTTGACATAGGGATATGAAGGAAGACCCTGTTGAAATTGAGAACTTGGAATCCTCATATAATCAAGGTATACTTTTCCACTGAAGAAGTAGTACCCCAACCCCTGACATATTGCCTTTTTCTCCTTTGACTGAAGAAATTAATCTTTCATTGTCTACTAATCTAGTAGTGACTGTCTCTGAAGGAAATGAGAGGCAATATCCCTGATATCCCTCAGGGAAATGTAATAGTTTCTCCTAGATGTACAACTAGACTTAAAGTACAGTAGGCTCCTACAGGGGAGGTAGAAAGTGTAGTCTATGCGGAAATGCAACATGCTACTATGGAGCTTACTAAGTTTGCTAATTTATTCAAGCAGAAGCCTAGGAAATATGTGTGGGAACACACTTTAAGGCTGTGGGGTAATGGTGGAATAAACATGAAACTGGATTATGCTGAAATTATTGATATATGTCCATTGAGTGGAGATTTCAAGTTTAATATGGAAGCTTGCAGTTTAAAAAAATGTCAAAAGTTTGTTTTATTAATTGGCTGAATAATTTATCAAAAGGTTAAACACTCAAAAGAAGTTGAAGATGTCTAATATTCCCTAATTTAGTGTTGATGACAGAGTTTCAAGGGTCAGGAAATTTGTAAAACTAGAGTTGGTATTCTAAGTAAAACCTAACTCGCCACAATTGGAATGCCTGGAAGACATGCCCTTCATGAATCCTACTACATACAAAATGGTGAGAGGGGCACAAACACATTTAAAGAGTTGTGTTGTCAATGATTTCCTTGTGACAGAACTTAGGGTTAGAGACATTGCTGGTTAGTTGTGTGAATTAAAAATAGTGGGTTTAATTGTGTCCAGAAGTAATAAAGGCCAGGCAGTAACACTGGATCAACAAAGACAATGTGATTGTAGTTATTGTACTGGGCAGCAGAGACAAATCAATGTGCATAATGGACTAATCACAGTAGACAGCATCAGCAAAACAAATTGTATGGTGGCATGAATATGAACCTGTGGTACTGGCTTATCAATCATGGTGTTTTCAGGTATGTTCTAGATAAGATACCAATGAATATTTGTTTGATCTGTATAAGTAGAAAAATTATCAAACAAATGAAAGCAAGATTCCATTGGATCCTGGCAAAAGGCAATCTCAGCCAGTAAATCAAGTTCCAGACCTGAGCCAGTTGTTAAACCCAGAATGTCTTGAATGAAGAGACAGCCAGATTCTGCTGAGTTAATTCTAGTGAGAGAAAGGAAACGGTCAGACTTTCCAGTGCTTATTTGATAATAGTTCTGAACTCATGCTGCTTTGGTAAGATTTTAAGAAACATTGTGACCCTTCAGTTAAATTGGGGACCAGGGGAGATCACATGATTAGTGGAGTTAATTAATTGACTTGGCTAATTGCTGACTTTCAGTACGTCCAGTGGGTCCCTGAATTCATTCTAAGGTTACCTTCTCAATACCAGAATGTGTTAATGAGATGGATGTATTTAAATGACCACATACTTTTTACATTGGTTCCCTGTCCTAGAGTGAAGGCCACTGTGGTTGGAAAGGCTAAATGGAACCCATTAGGGTTGCCTCTGCCAAAGAAACTAGTGAATCAAAAACAATATCATATCCCTAAGGAAATTAGTACTACGAATAATGACTTGAAAGATGTATGGGTGATCGTTTCTATCATGTCTCCTTTAAATCTCCTATCTTCCCTGTGTCAAAGACAGAAGAATCATAAAGTCCAAGAGTTGATTACTGACAATTCAGTCAAGTAGGGACTCCAAATATTGCTATTATACTAGATATATTGTCCTTACATGAGAAAAATTAACACATCTTCTGGTACATGTTATACAGCTATTCATCTAAAAAAATAATTCTTATTGCTACCATAAGGACCACCAGAAACAATTTTCTTTCAGTTCCCAAGAGCAACAGCTTCCCTCCTCAGTTTCACCTCAAGGATATATTAATACTCTGGATGAATGTCATAGCTGAGTTAAAAGGTGCAGTGTTTTGAATAAGAATGGCTGCATGTGACAATTACTTTTTTTAATATATTACTATGAAAATTAATATTACCAACATATCCTAATTGATTGAAATCCAATAATAGGAGGAATTAGAAATTTGTCGATTGTCATCCAGTGGTCTAATTTGGTAATTGGAGAAATAGGTCCAATATTGTACAATCTATATGCACTTTCAGCTTGATTGTCTGTAACAGTGTCTTGCTGTGTACAACATAAGGGTCTTGAAATCTTGCTTCTCTTATCTCCGCCTCTCTATTAGTAGTATTGTTTATTTCATGTCTTTACACTATACTCTGGTTTTCAGAACAGCTTATATATTTCAAAAGTACTCATATACCCAAAAGAAAAATAGACAATTAAATTGAGAAGGGGCTTGTAAGAGAACAAGAAAGAGTGAGACTGAATGCTTTACCTGACATTTGTGACTCTTGTATCAAGTTTGAAGAAGAGGACTTTATAAGTTACTCTTTCTCTGAGATGAATGCTTTTCCAAATTATCACAGCTAATGAACCAAATTCTTACCGTCACCCAATGTCCGTGCTACCCTCCAAGCAGAACCATTGTTCATTGAAACAGTTGGTGAATGACTTTATGGATAGACCATCTTAATACCTACACTATTTCTTAAATGAATGTAACCTGTTCTCTGTGGCCTGAGAATAAAGTTACTCACTCAAGTCAAATAGCTTTGACCATAGCAGGAAGTCTGTATCCAAAAATCGTGCCTACAATTCATTTCTTGGTGCAGCAGAACTGGCAATTCTCAGCTTAGCTACGATGGAGGTAAAATTCTTTGGTGATGTGAGGGTAATTGAAGTATAGCCTTATTACAATGAAATCCAATGTCTAAAAATTGTTCTTATTGTGGGCTTGTACTACAGTAAGAGCCAAGATTTTAAACTCTACTAAATACAAAACAAACAAAAAGACTTTATGTATTTATGTTCATTTAGGACCGGTAGTGATGTATTATTTTGAAGTATACAGTTAATATGTTTGGAGATATGTATAATTTATACTGAGAAAAATGTATGTATTTTCACTATTGCTGTAGGCGAGCATCTACATGACTATTAAATTGATTGTTGTTTTATATCAAACAACTTTTATAATACTCATTTGTATTGTTATATTTTATAAATTTTAAGGAATATGACAAAAAAGATATTGTAGGTATTGAAGGGGGGGGGTCTCTGGGAGGAGTGGGGGTACAAAAGGGAAACAAGAATGCGATTTAATTCTATTTACTGAAAATATGTTTTTTTGTTTTTTGGTTTTTTCTTCTTTTGGTTTTTCCAGACAGGGTTTCTCTTTGTAGCCCTGGCTGTCCTGGAACTCACTCAGTAGACCAGGCTGGCCTCAAACTCAGAAATCCACCTGCCTCTGCCTCCCAAGTGCTGGGATTAAAGGTGTGTGCCACCACTGCCCGGATCAAATAAGTTTTAAATGTTAACAAATTCAATCATGTAAATTTCCTCATCATAATCCAATAAAAGTTTAAAAAAAAAAGAAAAAGAAAAAAAAAAGAGAATGGCTGCATTGAAAATGTTTGGTCACCAGAGAGTATAGCCTTATTGGAGCAAGCATGTCCTTGTTGGAGGAAGTGTAACAGTAGAGGTGGGTCTTGGGGTTTCAAATGCTCAGGCCAAGCCCAATGTCATTATTTTCCTGTTGCCTGCTGATATGCATGAAGGACTCTTAGTGAACTCTCCGCTGCATGCTGCCATGCTTTCTAACATGATAATAATGGACTAAACCTGTGAATATAAGCAAGCCTCAATTGTATTCTTTTCAAAAAATAATATAATGGTCTGGTGTTTCTTCACATAAACAGAACACTGTTTCAGAGAGAAGGGATCTTGGTCATTTATAATTCTTCAAAGTATCACATTGATGAACTATAATGATGGCATGCTGATTGGACCAGGTAAGCAATAGGTAGCAACCATTTTGAACTCACTAGTAACACATATGAGTAGCAGAGGATGGATTTTAATGAAATTGTTTCTGGTCTCTCTCACCAACAAAATGAAGTAAAACTTCTAGTGGGCCTATTTTGATTCTGGAGAAATCACATTCCTCACTCTGGTGCAATGGTACTTGAGGTGTCAATGGCAGATAGGAATGCTCTTTGTAGCCTGTCGCAAGCCCCCATAGGTGAATGTTAGAAGGTACCTTTGGGATTTAGGAGCAAAGCTTTATCTGCAAACAAGCTATTCTCCATTTGAAAGACAGTTCTTAGCTTGCTATTGGGCCCTAGTTATCATGTGACCTGGGAATCACAGATGAGATAAGGATTATTTGACCCACCAAATGATAAAGCAAGATGTACACAGCAGCAATTTATTCTCACATAAAGGCAATACTTACATGATTGGGTCTGAGAAGTTCCTGAAGGCTGTATCAAGTAAATTACATGAAGAAGTTGGTGAAATGATTTT
>JADRCD010220361.1:0-35728 GCA_019843815.1 Montemys delectorum
ACACACACACAGACACACGCACACACACACACAGACACACACACACACACACACAGACACACGCACGCACACACACACACGCACACACACAGACACACACACACAGACACAGACACACACAGACACACGCACACACACACAGACACAGACACACACGCACACACACACACACACAGACACACGCACACACACAGACAGACACACACACAGAGTGCATAGGAGGTGATAAAGGTATAGAGTTAGGGCCAAAGCTCATAATGATTAAGTTTTAAAGTATTATAAGTAATATTGTAGTTACCTATGGTCAGGTCATTGGTTTAGAAAAAAATAAAATAATTTTGAGAATCTTTTTTTAAAAGATTTACTTTTTATTAAATGTAAGTACACTGTAGCTGTCTTTAGACACACCAGAAGAGAGCATCAGATCTCATTATAGATGGTTGTGAGCCACCATGTAGTTGTTGAGATTTGAACTCAGGACCTTTGGAAGAGCAATCAGTGCTCTTAACCACTGAGCCATCTCTCCAGCCCAATTCTGAGACTCTTGAAGCTCATATTGAGAAAACTCAGCCATGTCTTGATGTGTTGACTTATTGCATAAGATAATGTTCTTAGTAATACCTGAGATGATTGACTGAGTCAACAGATGAGAGGATTGGAGCATGCACACGCATACACAAACATTTAAAAAAAAAAATGGGCCTGACCTGATGAGGTGGCTCATTAGGTAAAGGCACTTGCTTCATCACACGGCAGCCTGAGTTCAGTTCCTGAGTCCCACAGTGGAAGGAGAGAACTAACTCCTGAAAGTTACCCTCTGACACATGCACCAGGGAAGCACAGGCCCATCTTCCCAACACACACACAAATTAAAAATATTAAATCTTCACTCCAAACTTTGGTTTGAAGTCTTGGAATATTTATCACATTCTACTATCCAGAAACAGGTCAGAGATTTGTTTGAGCCTCCAAGAGAAAGGGGTTCATGAAAACAGAGTAAGAAGCCGGGCAGTGGCAGCGCACGCCTTTAATCCCAGCACTTGGGAGGCAGAGGCAGGTGGATTTCTGAGTTCGAGGCCAGCCTGGTCTACAGAGTGAGTTCCAGGACAGCCAGGGCTACACAGAGAAACCGTGTCTTGAAAAACAAAACAAAACAAAAACAAAACAAAACAAACAAACAAAGAATAAATCTAATAAAGAAATTAGAGGAAAAATAAGGGGTCAGGGCTTAGCTGGTAAAGTGCTTCCCAGGCAAGCCTGAGGGTCTGAGTTCAGATCCTCAGTACTATTTGAAGAGTCAGGTGTAGTGGCTGCGCCTGTAGTTCCTGTGGTGGAGAGGGGGAAACAGGAGGATTCCTGAGGCTGTCCTTGGCCAATCTATCTGAATTATTGAGCTCCAGGTACAGTGTGAGTGTGTCTTAAAAATCTGTGGTACCAGAAAAGTGTAGGGATTGAGGCCTTTAATCTCAGCACTTGGGAGGCATAGTCAGAAGTTCTGTGAGTTTGAGGCTAGGCTGATCTACATAGTGAGTTCTAGGCCAGCCAGAGATACCCAGTGGAACCATCTCAGATTTTAAAACAACGACAAAGCTGAATGTGCTGGCATGCACTTCTAATCGCAGTGCTTGGGAGGTGGAAATGAGAGGATCACCAAAAATTCCACTCAGGATCTCAGTAACTACTGATTAATGTTGATACACATGGCGACAATGGGTATGCTTGTTATTTTGCTAAGTATTCTGACAAAATATTAAGAAGGAAGAACCTATTTAGGGGCCGGGGCCCAGCGTGTACCACACTTGCTTACAACTGCCTGCAGCATCAGCTCCAGGAGATCCAATGCATTCCTCCAACCTCCATGGACACCTGCACACATGTGCTCACACAAACATACATTTACACATAAATAAAAAGTAAAATTGAGAAAAAAAGAAATGCAAGATCATCCTCTTAGGGAGAGGCCAGAGGGTTGTCTTTAGTTACATAACAAGGTGGAGACCAGTTTGGGATACACAAAAATAAGACTATTTTTAGGAAATACTGGGGCCAGTGAGATGGCTCAGCAAGTAGACATTTGCTGCCAAGCCTGGATAGTTAGGTTCCCATAAACACATATGAGAAAAGGAAAGAACTACGTGCTGCAAACTGCCTTCTGACTGCCACGTTTGCTGTGGTGGGTGTATCCTGCCCACCCCCTCCAAATGCTTGTATTAAATTATGTTTGTGAGTATTTTACTTGCATGTATATCTGTATACTGAGTACATGTCTGATACCCACAGAGTCAGAAGAGAACATTGGAATCCCTGGAACTGGAGTTATAAATGGTTATGAGATACCACGTGGATGCTGTGATGGGAACAGAGTCCAGGTCCTCTGAAAGAAGAGCAGATGCTCTTAACCACTGAGCTATCTCTCCAACCCCAAGAAAAAAGTTCTCTTTTTAAAAAATTTCTGGAACCACAGAGATGGCTTAGTAAGTAAAGTCCTTGCTGTGCAAATGTGAGGACCAAAGTTTAACTCTCTAGCAACCACATAAATGCCAGATGGGTGTGGTGGCATTAACTTGAGTAATATGTAATGTCAGGCCTCTGGAGACAGAGATAGGATCTCTGAAGGGAGCCTGCTAGTTAGACCAACTGAATAAGTGAGCTCTAGTTTCTAGTGAAAGACCCTGTCTCAATATATTAATTTGAGAGCAGTTGAGGAAGATAAACAGTATTAACCTTTGGCTTGCGTGCTCACCTCTACAAATGTACCCATGCATTTCAATACCTATTACATACATGGAATGCATATTACACACAAAAAAGCATAAATAAATAAAAGATCTTTGTCAAATATTTTCTTTTTTTTAACTTTTTATTGACTCTTTCTGAATTTCATATTATATACCTTGACCACACTCATCTCCCTGTCCCTTCGTATCCACCCTCCACCCTTGCAACTCCTACCCCCACAAAAAATAAAAAATCAAATTAGATTTAAAAATACATTCCACTGTGGAAGCTGCAGTATGTCACAGTGTATCACACAGTATACTTTTTGTCCAGATATCTTTACTTACAAATGTTCATTGCAGTGAGTCACTGGTCTGGTTTGAGGCCTCTGACATCTGCTACACTACCAAAAATGGATCCTCACCGAGACTCCTCTTCAGAATATCCAGTTGTTGCTCTGTGTTATGGAGATCCTGCAGCTTTGGATCTGCAGGACTGGCCTCTTAATGAATTCAGCAGTTCACAGATGGGGTAGATGTTGGGGTGGGCCAACTCAAAGCCCTGGATCTGGGCCTGGGTGGTGGCTGAGTTGATCAGTTCGCTAGGTCTCCAGCACTGCTCTGGCTATCTCATACAAGTGCTGCAGCCAGCAGGGACTGAGGCTCTCATGCTCTCGTGCCCTCTGCCCTGCTCACCCAAGCCCATGTCACCAGGAGGACAGCTCTATTGTGCTGCCCAGGCAAGGTGGGAGCCTGCTAAAGCCAGTGAGGGATGGGGTCAGCTCTCCTGCAGTAGGAGGGGCCAGGGGCAGACATCTTTTTCTTTCTTTCTGTGCTTAGAATTGAACCTAGGGCCTCAAATATGCTAGACAGTCAGTCACTCTACCACTAAGTTGTTTCTCCCAACTCAAGACTGTTCATTCCCTGTTTACAAACTATATGTAATGTGCTCAGGAGTATTAGGGGAACAGAGAGGACTGTTTATTTAGTTGTGGGAAGGGTCACAAAGCCATATATCCATAGGAAATGAACAATGGCTGTGAACAGGGAGGCTCCTAGAGCATCAGTCCCTGAGACAGACAGTGAAAGCCCCCAGGTCTCTGACAAATGTTGAGTCTCATGTCTTCAACTGTAATAAACATATATGATTCAGGACTCTGTGGCCTTTGATGATGTGGCAGTGTACCTCGCCCAAGAGGAGTGGGATCAAACTCAGAGAACTCTACAGGGACATGATGCTGGAGAAGTACCAGAACCTGTTCTCAGCAGGTAAGAGTGCCATTGCCTCTTGTAGTGTCTTAGAGAACGCGCTACCTGGGTATACTGAGGGATCAGTAGTCTCCATCTGAATATACTAAGAAATAAAGAAAAAAAAATAAAGAGATCCATTTTGTTTTGTTTTGTCTTTGTGAGAAGGGTTGTTTTTCAAGACAGGGTTTCTCTCTGTAGCCCTGGCTGTCCTGGAATTCACTCTGTAGACCAGGCTGGCCCCAAACTCAGAAATCTGCCTGCCTCTACCAGGGGAAATATATGTCATAGCCCACCCTATTTCTGACATCAGGAGTTGATTCTCTTTAACCATGTTGAGACAGCAGCTCTCTTGTGTCTGCTAGTGCATGAACTTCTGACCAGTCTCTGGTTTCTGCCTTCTATCTTAAAAATGCTAGGATTACATATACACGCTACTGAATTGGCTTTGTGGCATTGATCATCAGGTGTCAGGCTTACATGGCAAGCATTTTATCTGCTAAGTCAACTTCCTGGCTCTTTAAAACCATTTTATAACATGCTTAATATGAAAGAATTGGAAATTCATAGGTAGAAAATTAGTGCAAATGAGAACTACTTAGAGAAATGGCATTCTCTTTTGCAAAATTAGTTTTTGATATTTTGAATATGGTAAATACTGTCAATTCTTACTTAAAAGTTTGGGCTTCATCACAAAGACCTGAAGTGCCAGGGTGGGAGAATACCCAAGGGGTCCTTAACCCACTCAAAGGAGAAGGGGAAGGGGAAAGTGGGAGGACTGTGGGAAGGGGTGACCAGGACAAGGGCAGTGAAAGGGATGTAAAGTGAATAAGTAGAAAAATATAGAATTTTGTAAAACAAAACAAAACAAACAAAAGACCCTAATCACCTTAAATGAAAAGAAAAGACAGACAGACAGACAGGAAGGAAGGAAGGAAGGAAGGAAGGAAGGAAGGAAGGAAGGAAGGAAGGAAGGAAGGAAGGAAGGAAGGAAGAAGAGAAAAGAAATAAGTGTACTTTCCTAAAACTTGATTTTCCAATTAAGTATATGGATGGGCTTACATGGTTCAGAAACCTAATATATGATAAAGCGAAAATAACTGTCAATAGACTGGTGTCTATATAGGTTCAATGAAAATATGCACCAATGGCATGGGCAATAGATTTATTGATCTCTCAGTGTAAAACCTATAAATTATGATTGAATAATCCTTTGGATAAATTGAGTAAAGGGGAATGGAAAATTAGACCATAATTGAAGGTTTGGGCTTCAGAATTTCTACATATATGTATCTACACATACGTTACTCTGCTTCAAGGGTCTTTAAAGAATCTTATGAAGACATTTAGGAACCATTTCAAAGTTGGAACAGATGATAGATGATTCTTGCATTAGGGTTTCATCATTCAACTTGGAAAAACAGCAGAAGTTATATATATGTAATAAGAATGCTGAGGATCTAATAATATTTCTGTCTTCATAATGATTGAAACCCTAAATTTTGAATAATCCATTGATTGTATTTATTCTTTCTTCAACAGGCAGGCAGCCACAATGCTTGGGAACTCTGTCATTGTGTGCAACATAAAGATATCTTCAGAGAACATTCATATTTTAAGAGGCATATGCAAACTGGAGACGTAAGGAACACCTGTGACTCTAATCAGAGTGGAATGCACTTTCCCACTCTGCACGAAAGAACATCCACGAGACAGGAACTTTCCCTGTTGAATCAGCTTGTAGGAGATATTAATATGACCCCAAATTCTACTCACCAGAAGCCAGGCTTGTGGGACAAATCTGTTGAATGCACCAACTTTCTTAATCAGTCATATTTTGATTCAGCACATATGAGAATCCATAAAGGAGAAAAATTCTGTGAACTGAGTTGATTTTCAGGAGATTTTACATGTTCCACAAGGGGAGCTCTGCCTGTTCAAATGTGCACGATAAAGCTGTGAGTGTAAGATTTGTGGGACAGTCTTGGGGTCGTCTTCAAATCATAATAATCACACGGGAACCCACTCTGAGGAGAAATGCTAGGAATGTAAAATATGTACATATTTACATATTTTATGTAAATGTGTAAATTAAGGAATGTGGAAAAGCTTTTACTACACACTCAGGACTTTCTACACATGCACAACACATGCAGGACAGAAGTCTTATGTATATAAATTATGTGGGAGATCCTTCATGATTTCCTCAAATATGACCGAGCATTTAAGAATTCATTTTAGAGGGCTGGTGAGATGGCTCAGCGGGTGAGAGCACTGACTGCTCTTCTGAAGGTCCTGAGTTCAAATCCCAGCAACCACATGGTGGCTCACAACCACCCGAAATGATATCTGACGCCCTCTTCTGATACTGTCTGAAGACAGCTACTGTGTACTTATTATAATAATAAATAAATTTTTAAAAAATAAAAGAATTCATACTAGAGAGAAACCCTATCAATGTGAAGAATATGGGAAAGCCTTCCATGCATCTTCTTACCTTCATAAGCATCTAAGAACACATACTGGAGAAAAACCTTATAAATATGATGTGTGGGAAAGCCTGCCACACTTCCTCCTACCTATGGAGACAGTTAAGAACTCACCTGGCAGAGCAACCTTATGAATGTAGGCAGAGAGGCAAAGCCTACAAAAGGTGTTAGCTACTGAATGAACATTTAGAAACTCATGTGGTGGAGAAACCCTTTGATTGCAAGGTATGTGCAGTCTTTTAGAAGTTCTGCATGCCATGATAAGCACATTCATCTTCACACTGGAATCAAACCATATAAATGTAAGTATTGTGGGAAAGACTTCACTGTTTCTTCAAGTCTAATTGAACATGTAAGAATGCACACTAGAGAGAGGCCCTATAAGTGTGAAGAATGTGGGAAAGCCTTTACTACATTCTCATGTCTGATTGTCCATAAGAGGACTCACACTGGAGAGAAACTCTATGAACGTAAGGAATGTGGGAAAGCGTGTGAGAGGTGTTACCTACTGACTGAACGTGAAAAGACTCACATGGGGGAAAAGCCTTTTGAATATAAGGTATGTGGAAAACTCTTTGGTAATTTATCTTGCCTTAACAAGCACATTCGAATTCACACCAAATCCGAATGCTTATAAATGTAAATACTGTGGAAAAGACTTCACTCTCTCTTCTAGCCTAGCTGAACATGTAAGAAGCCCTACAAATGTAAGGAATGTGGGAAAGCTTTCACAATGTCTTTGAACCTCTACTACTATGCACAGATTCATGATAGGTTTCTGCTAAGTATCAGGAATGAGGAAAAAATACAGTAAGTTTTATCTACTAACTGAACATTTAATAAATCAGTCTGAACAGAAACCCTTTGGTTGGAAAGAATGTCGAAAGCTCTTCAAGAATTCTCCACATCTTAATCATCATAATGGAATTTACACTGGTGAAAAGCCTTGGTAATATAGGAGTGTGGGTTAGCCTTCAAACCAGCTTACTTGAAAGACATGAAAGCTCTTGTTCTCAAGATGCTGATGAATTTAAGATACATGGGAGCCATTGGACTGTAATTAAATTGCACTAATATGTAAGCTCCCCCTGGAGCCATGTGATGTCACAAATATGAAACCCCTACTTGGTGAGGACTTGTTAAATACCTAAGATTTTACAGTGGAGAAACTGTTGTAAGTAACATGGAAAAGTGGTCATTCTGCTAAATTCTTTACATTCACTGAGCTCACACAGAGATGATGAAGGAAGGTTGAGAACTCAAATGTTCTCTACACATTGTGGAACCTTTAACAACCATGTGGAGCTCACACAGAGATGATGAAGGAAGGTTGAGAATTCAAATGTTTTCCACACATTGTGGAACCTTTAATAACCATGTGGAGCTCACACAGAGATGATGAAGGAAGGCTGAGAACTCACATGTTCTCTACACATTGTGGAACCTTTAACAACCATGTGGAGCTCACGAGTGCTGAGAATGTGAGAATTACGGCCACATCATGAAATACACCCCGACAAGGATAGGACCTGCTGATGTTTGTTGCTGTTTGAAGCAGCCCAAGTTGGACTTAATCTCTGTGTATCAGATGGTCTTTAACTCCTCCTGATCCTCCTATTTATACCTCCTGAGTGTTGTTATTACAAGCATGTACGACCATCCCCAGTTTTTATTCAGTATTAGCGAGTGAAACCAGGTCTTTGGGTACGGTAGGTTCTCTACCAGCTTTTTGTGTAGTTCTTATGTTTATTTTGAACATGTGATTCTGCCCTAATCATTCCTGAAGTGGTGTCTGTTTTGCTTATGTAGCAGCACCACTCCCACTAAGTTACGGTGCCTTTCAGATTGCTCTAAGCAAAAAGTACACTTCCAGAATATTAACTAATAAATCTGTTGTCTGGAGATTAAAGAAGAACTTTTTTTTTTAAGGTTAAGATTTTATTGTCTTCATAACAAAATCGGCTTAGAACTGGATCACTTGGCCCTTTCTCTTCTTGTCACCTCCCAATTCAAAATGCTTGCATCTCTTAATAGCCAGTATCCTCTTAGATCTGCAGTTGGGCTCAACATACTCCAGTCTCAGCACAATCTTCTTTGTAGTTTTAGCCTTTTTGCAGAAAATCGGCTTAGTCTGCCCACCATAGCCACTCTGTTTCCTGTCTTAATGCTGCTTTCCCTGGGCATACAAAGAATCCTTGCCCTTCTTGTACTGTGTCACCTCGTGGGGTTGGTGCTTCCCACATTTCTTGCAGAAGGTCAAGCAGGTCTTAGGATCGTTCACCATGTTCGCAGGAGTGCTATCAGCTCAGAAAGAGAGAAGCCAGAGCAGCAATGGAAGTTTATAGGAGGGCAAGGACTTTATATATACTATACTTAAGCATGTGTTCTACCCTGCAGCTGTACCCATACTCTCAGATCCTATTTTAATAATATACTCTCCAGTTGCCACACTTTAAGCATGATCCAACTGCACTAGGCAACAACAGCCAAGTTTAAGGTCTAATAGAGTTCTCCTCCTCCTCCCCCTCCTCCTTCTTTTCCCCCTCTCCCTCCTCCTCCTTGATAGGATCTCACTGGCCTCCAACTCATAGGGATCTGCTTGCTGTTGCTTCCTGAGTTCTAAGATATGTAACACTATGCCTAGCTATGTCAAGCTCTTAATGTTGTTCAAATATTTGAGGGGGGGACAGGAATATAGTTCAGTAGTGGATTGCTTGCCTGGCATGCATGAGCATCTAGGTTTGATCATTAGCAACACACACACACACACACACACACAAACACACATGCATGTGCAAGTTATGCTTTCATAGTTGGTCTTTGCAGATAGAAAATGAGAGTACTAAAGGAGGAAAGTGAAGAAAGGATGAAAGGATGAGTGAGTACCAGTAGTGGGAAATGTCTGTTTCACAACCATTGAGAAGTCTTACACTGAAAATGGAAATTCCTGTACCGTCATGCAATGTAGAGACAGTGAGAACCCTGAATCTCTTTTTTTCTGTTTAGATCTACTCCATAGATTGGCAACAATTAGATTGTATTAATGAGTCAAGCAAGAGTGAGACTGACAATAAGCCTTCTTTGGAATTTGTCCTTCTGTGTACTTCATACTGTGGAAAACAGAAACACCTTTGGAATTTAATCAAAATGAACATGGCTGACATCATGTTCTACTGTGTTGTAAATCATATCTAGCAGTTCCTGGATGTGACTCATGAGTGCATACACCAAGATCAGCACTAGCAGGTTTCCGTCTCAGTGATCCAGTTTTGTGTATTTCTGATGATTGAACACCTGACGATTAAAACATTAGGGTTTGTCCTGTAAGGCCATTAGGGCTGTGCCACCCAATGGCTCTTTCTGTGGTTCCTATTCTAGCCAGAGTAACCCTCATCTCAAACAAACTCAACAACAAGCCCCAAACAAAAGAGAGCTGCGCACCTGGTGCTATGATTTTGTATGGAGTAAGCTATGGAGGAGCTCTTCTGCAGATATGGGTTTGCTGTGTAGGTACAGCTCCAGGGAAGAACACATGCTTAGTATAGTATATATGAAATCCTCCTTTATCCTCCAGAGAACAAATTTATTAGTTAATATTCTGGAAGTTTACCCCTTTTTTGGTGATGGTGGGGGGGCTTCCTATGATCTTCATGTGTAAGCCAGACTAATCCCAAACTTGTAGCACATCCAAGTGAGGAATGTGTAGTCTCACAACTCCAGATAGGCCCACTTAATAAAAGTTGTGTTCCTTTCTTGGTAGTGGGAAAGGCCAGGTGCAAAACTTACCTTTCACTTCAGAAGGAATATCTCTGTGTGCACTATACCACTGTACTCCTAAGAATTTTAAAATTTTATTCTTCTCTCATGTATTATATCCCATATGCAGTTTCCTCCCCTCTAGTACCCTCCCCCATTTACTCCTCCTCCATTTCTCTTCAGAAAGGGCAGGCCTCCCATGGATGTCAACCAAACAGGGCAGATCAAGTTGCAGTAAGACCAGGCACCACCCTTAGTATTAAGGCTGGACAAGGCAACCCAGTCGGAGAAAAGGGTCCCAAAGACGGTCAAAGGAGTCAGACAGAGCTCCCACAAGATAACCAAGCTACACAACCATAACATATATGCAGAGGGCTTAGGTCAGACCCACGCAGGCTCCTTGATTGTCAGCTCAGTCTCTGTGAGCCCTCTGAAATTAGGTTAGTTTATTCTGTGGGTTTTCTTTGGTGTCCCTGACCCTTCTGGGTCCTTCCTTCATCCCCCTTCTTCTGACAGATTCTTAGAGCCCTCCTAATATTTGGCTGTGGGTCTCTGCATCTGTTTATCTGTTTTCATCAGTTGCTGGATGAAGCCTCTTTGATAACAATTGGGCTAAGCAGCAATCTATGAGTATAGTAAAATATCATTGACCTTTTTTGGTTTTTTTGCCAGTCCTGTTTGGTTCTCTCCTGGGTCTCTGGGCTAACCAGCTTATGGTTCCTGGCCCTTTAGATAGTGTCAAGAGTAGACTCCCTCTCATGGCATAGGTATCAAACTGGAACAGTCATGGGCTGGCCACTCCCATAATTTCTGGGTCCCCAGCACATCTTGTAGACAGGACAAATTGTAGGTCAAAGGTTTTGTGACTGGTTTGGTGTCCCAATCCCTCCACTGGAAGTCTTGCCTGGTTACAGGAGATGACCAGTTCAGGTTCCATATTCCCCCATTATTGTCAGTTTTCTGAGTCACTCAAAGAAAGAAAGTCACTCCAGGATGTTATCAGGCTCTGAGGCAGCAAGGAGGTCCAATCTCAATGAACGGAACCTCACACAGCCATGCAGAGGCATATTTGTTGACCAATATACATAAGTTGTTTTGGGGGCTAAAATAAGTCCTACCAAAGCCCCTAATGTTTCAGTGAGGTAAAACATCCCACCCTGCAGCTTAAGTCCTTATTGTGCACTGTTTGCAGTACCCAATAATGCCAGACCCTGCAGGTGTACCAAGACCCTCTTGTGACCAAAGTCATACAAAGGCTGAAAGCTCCTTCAGAAAACAACTCTATAAATAACAGGAAACAATCGGTTTTCTACAATGATTTCTTCAAGGTCAAAGTATTTCTAGAAAACAATTATTCATTGTAATGTTTACCCTAAATACAATTCTACTACGTGTTACTAGGAGTATTATCTAGGATCACCCTCATAGATGCCTGGAAGTTTCCATTGCACTAGGTTTCTAGCTCATTCCCAAGAAACCCCAATTCCAGCTGTCTTTCCCAGTACTCTCTCCCTCCATCCTTCCCCAACCTGATCTCTTCCTATTCCTACCCCCACCCACCCCCAGTCTCCCATGACATCTATTCTATTTCCCCTTCCCAGGAAGATTCATTCATACCCACTTGAGCCTTGCTTGTTACTTAGATTCTCTAGGTTTCTGGATTGTAGCATGGTTAGCCTTTACTTTATAGCTAATATCCACTCATAAGTGAGTGCATAACTGTTTGTCTTTCTGGGTCTGGGTTATCTCACTCAGGATGATTTTTTTTTCTTTCCATTTTCCTGCAAAATTTATGTTCTTTTCAACAGCCAAGTAATACTCCATTGTGTGAATGGATTAACCACGCATGCCTCCACCACCTAGCTAACCTGTCTGCTTTTATGTTAATACCATGCAGTTTTTTATCACAGTTGCTTGGTAGTACGGAGCTTGAAATCAGGAATGGTGATTCTTTCACTGTACAAGATTGTTTTAGCAATCCTGGGTTTTTGTTTTTCCATATGAAGTTGAGTATTATTCTTTCAGTCAAGGTCTATAAAGAATTGTGTTGGAATTTTGATAGATGTTATGTTAAATCTGTAGACTGCTTTTGGTAAGGTGGCCATGTTTACTATGTTAATCTTACTAATCCATGAGCAGGGGAGATTTTTCTATCTTGTGAGATCTTCTTCAATTTCTTCAAAGATTTGAAGTTCTTATCATACCATGTAACCCCCCTGCCTGAGGGCTGACTCTTCAGATTCCACCTGCCTCAGATAACCACACCTCTCTGCCCACCTCCTGCTAATTGCCACGCCTCTGTCCAAGTTCCAGTTATACCGGAAGTCCCACCTTCTGAGACTGAAGAAGAATTTGCTGAAGAAGGTTGCTGACGAACTTGTGGGAGGGGTTTTGCCTTACTTATCCTGTTTGTTTGTAACAAAGGAGAATTAAATGAAAGATGGCTGAGTGATCACACATCCCTGTCGGCTAACTTTTAAGAACCCTCCCACATGGGTAAAGGTAACATAATATGGCTTGCCAGTTCCGAGTCCGTATTCCAGATAACCCATTTATATCGTTGCTGCTGGACAGCAACAATACGGGACTTTCACTTGCTTAGAGTTACACAAAGGTATTTTATATTATTCGTGGCCATTGTGAAGGGTGTTGTTTTCCTGATTTCTTTCTCAGCCTGCTTATTGTCTGTATGTAGGAGGGCTACTTGTTTTTTGTTGTTTGGTTTTTGGTTTTGTTTTTCAGCTAACCTTGTATACAGCCACTTTGCTGAAGGCATTTATCAGTTGGTGGGGTTCTCTGGTAAAATTTTTGGAGTTGTTTATGTATACTATCACAAATAAAGATACTTTTGCTTCTTCTGTTCCATTTTTTTTTGTTTTGTTTTGTTTTGTTTTTTTGAGACAGGGTTTCTCTGTATAGCCCTGGCTGTCCTGGAACTCACTCTGTAGACCAGGCTGGTCTCAAACTCAGAAATCCACCTGCCTCTGCCTCCTAAGTGCTGGAATTAAAGGTGTGTGTCACCACTGCCTGGCCTTCCTTTCCAATTTTTATCCCTTTGATCTCCTCCGTTTTGGCCTTCCAACTAGAACTTAAATTAATGTATTGGAATATGGAGAAAGTGGACAGCCTTGTCTTGTTCCTGATTTTAGTGGAATTGTTTCAGTCTCTCTTTAATTTGATGTTGGCTTGCTGTTTATTGCCTTTGTTATGTGTAGGTATGACCCGTGTATCCCTGATCTCCTGAAGACTTTTGTCATGAAGGGCTGCAGAATGTTGTCAAATGTTTTTTCATCATCTAATGAAATGATCATGTGTTGTTTTTCTTCCAGCTTGTTTATATAGTAGACTGACAGATTACATTGACCAGTTTTCATGTTGAAACATTCCTGCATCTCTGGGATAAAGCCTACTTGATCATAATGGATGATCTTTTTGATGTATTCTTGGATTCAGTTTGTATTCTATTGAGTATTTTTGCATCAATGTTCATGAAGGAAATTGACCCATGATTCTCTTTCTTTGTTGAGCCTTTGTGTGGCTGTAGCCTCATAAAATGAATTTGGCATTCTTTCTGTTCCTTCTGCTTGTATTCTGTGGAATAATTTGAGGAGTATTGGTATTAGCTCTTCCTTGAACGTTGAGTAGAACTCTGCACTAAAACCATTTGGCTGTGGGCTTTTTTCTGGGGGTGGGTGATTGAGACACTTTTATCATCTTTCTATCATCTATGATGATTAAAAATTTTTCTGGGTATAGTAGGCTGAGCTGGCATCTGTGGTCTCTTAGCGTCTGCAACCCATCTGTCCAGGCTCTTCTTTTAGGATCTCCATTGAAATGTCATAGTAATTCTCATAGGTCTGCCTTTACATGCTATTTCGCCCTTTTCCCTTGTAGCTTTTAATATTCTTTTGTTCTGCATATTTAGTGTTTTGATTATTATGTGTGAGGGCTGACTTTCTTTTCTTGTCCAATCTATGCAATGTTCTGTAAGCTTCTTGTACCTTTATGGACACATCATTCATAAGATTAGGAAACATCTCTCCTATGATTTTGTTAAAAAGATTCTCCGGGTTTTTGAGCTGGAATTCTTCTCCTTCTTCTATTTCTATTATTCTTAGGTTTTGTTTTATCATGGTGTCCCAGATTTCCTGGGTTTTTCTGTATTGGGAATTTTTTAGATTTAATGTTTTCTTTGACTGATGTATCAATTTCTTCTGTTGTATCTTCCATATTTCAGATTCTCTCTTCCATTTCCTGTATTCTGTTGGTGGTGCTTGCGTCTGTAGTTTCTGTTTACTTACCTAGATCTGCATCTTACCATCTCCAGGATTCCCTTAATTTGTGTTTTCTTTATTGCTTCTGTTTTCATTTTCAGGTCTTGAACAGTTTTATTCATTTCCTTTACCTAGTTGATTTTTTTTTTTTTTTTTTTTTTTTTGCCTTTAAGGGATTTATTCATGTCTTCCCACTGTTTATGTTTTCTTGGATTTCTTTTTCTTTTCTTTTTCTTAAAGAGTGGGATTTTTTTTAAAGATTTATTTATTTATTATATATGAGTACACTGTAGCTGACTTCAGATCCACCAGAAGAGGATGGTTGTGAGCCACCATGTGGTTGCTGGAATTTGAACTCAGAACCTCCGGAAGAGTAGTCAGTGCTCTTAATTGCTGAACCATCTTTCCAGCCCTTTTTGGATTTCTTTAAGGGGTTTATTCATTTCCTCTTTAAGGACCTCTATCACCTTCACAAAGTTGGTCTTGAGGTCATTTTCTTGTGCTTCAGCAGTGTGGGAATTCAGGGGTTGCTGTGGGAGGAGAGCTGGGCTCTGGTAGCTCCATTCTGCCCTTGCTGCTGTGTTCTTACACTGGTGTCTAGGCATCTGGGTTTGGGGTGATTAGAGATTTAGATGCTGATTTCTGAGTTAATCTTTGTTGGATGGATATTTTTCCCCTTGGTTTGTAAGAAAGAACCAAACTAAAGTCATTTCAAATGAAAAACAAAACAACACGTGCGTTTTAAATAGAGGTCATATAAAGTTTAATTTCCCAAGACTTCCCTGGGTAACTGGTATCCTGCTTGGCAAAAAGAGGCATGTACATGGGTAACTGACTTCCTGGTGGGCAAGTTGAGGCTAGGTAAGTTGCCATGCCACAGTTGAGAACCCAACCAACAGGAATAGGATAAGCGTACCACAAAGACATGTTCCTAAGGAAGTCCCCATCCCTAAATCCTGATTAGTGAGAAAATGTAACTTTAATTTGGCACAGATGTTTGTGGGTTTTTTGTTTGGTTGGTTGGTTGGTTTGGTTTTTTTTTTTTTTCGAGACAGGGGTTCTCTGTGTAGCCTTGGCTGTCCTGGAACTCACTCTGTAGACCAGGCTGGCCTCGAACTCAGAAATCCACCCGCTTCTGCCTCCCAAGTGCTGGGATTAAAGGCGTGTGCCACCACCGCCCAACGATGTTTGTGGTTTTTAAGCTTAAAAGCTCTATCACATTCTGGCTCAGGGTTTCAGTTCAGCTCCAGAGTCTGTTCTGCATCCCTGACTGACTAGTAACAGCTTGATTAAAATAAAATTGTCGTCTACTTAAATACTAAGATGAAGGCTCAAAGGCGGCAGTCAGCTCCCAAGTCTGTGCTGCTCTCACTGACTGGTCACGTTTGCTGCCTAACTAACATAAAGAGCTTGCTTTGTGTGGATTCTTATGCCTGCTTGAGTTGTTTTGGACTTTTATACCATAACAGGTTTGTGTTTCCTTTCTGGTCTTCTGGTCTGAGGGCCTGTGGTTCTGGGGACTGGCAAGTCCTCAGGTCCAGTAGGGTGTCTCTGCTAGAGCTCTGGCATCCTGCATGACCACTGGGGTTTTGGTGCTGGTGTGGCCTCTGGGGTTCTGGATACCAGTGTGGCTTCTGAGTACAGGAGTGGCCTCCAATAGAGTAATGGACTTTCTGCCAGAGTTGTGGGCCAGGATAATAGAAGGTCCTTGAATTTGGGTTGGATTAAGAGGGAAAAATCTGGGCTGGTGAGGTCGCTCAGTGGGTAAGAGCGCCGACTGCTCTTCTGAAGGTCGTGAGTTCAAATCTCAGCAACCACATGGTGGCTCACAACCGCCCGATGCCCTCTTCTGGTGTCTCTGATGTGACCAGAGGTCCTAAAGTCAATTCCCAACAACCAGATGAAGGCTCACAACTATCTGTACAGCTACAGTGTGTACTCAATAAATCTTTAAAAAAATATGAGTGGCACACACACACACACACACACACACACACACACACACAAGAGGGAAAAACCTTATGATGTACATATGTACTTATACATCAGTGAGTACCAATAAGTCCAAAGTGGTTGCTACTTCCTGCTCCATTGGTCCATTTAGCATAGTGTCATCAATATAGTGATAGTCTGTGGAAGAGACAAAAGGGTGCAATCCCTTCTAACTAAGCTATGACACAGGGCTGGTGAGTTAGTATATACTTGAGGTGAAATTGTAAAGATGCACTGCTGGCCTGGCCACCTGAAAGCAAATTGCTTCTGGTAGTCCTTATGGACAGGTATTGAGGAAAAGGCATTTGCTAGATCAATAGCTGCATGCCATGTACCAGGAAATGTGTTGGTCTGCTCTAAAGCCACCCGTCTGGTACAGCACCTCAAGTAGAGTCACAACCTGGCTGAGTTTTTGATGGTCAACTATCATTCTCTAAAGCCATCAGTCTTCTGCCCTAGCTCGTTAAAAACGGGCGTGGTGGGAACCACACCCTGCATCTTTCAAGTCCTTGGACGATGGCATTACTTTCTGCAGTTCCTGCAGGGATGCAACACTACTTTTAACTCACTTTCCCTAGCAGAGGCAACTCTCAGGGCTTCTATTTAGCCTTTCTAATCATAAGGGCCTTTATTCCACGTGGCAGTTTGAAAGAAAATGGCCCGATAGGCTCTTAGTGGCACTATTAGGAGGTTTGCATTGTTGGAATCGGTGTGGCCCTGTTCAAGGAAGTATGTCTCAGCCAGTTCCTGCTGAATGCACATCCAGACGTAGAACTCTCAGCTACCTCTCCAGCACCCTGTCTCCTTGCATGCCACCCTGCTTCCCACCAAGATGATAATGGACTACACCTCTGAACTGTAAGCCAGCCCCAATTAAATGTTTCCCTTTATAAGAGAGTTGCCATGGCCATGGTGCCCCGTCACAGCAACAAAACCCTAAGACACTCCACAAACCAGGGAACCAATATGTGAATTCTGCCAACTTCTAAATATATCTATCCCAATTATACATTTTGAGACTGAGGAAATTACTTTAGGATGAATTTGGAGACTTCAGCCAGAATTCTATTAATCACCTGACCTCCATAAGCTTCTACTTTAACTGGAGGGCTACAATATTTCTTGGGATCTCCCAGAACAAGCATCAGTTTAGAATCTGTATCCAACAGACCCAGAAAGTTTGTTTCCTTTCCCCCAGTATAGAGTTACCTTTGTTAAAGGCCATAGGTCCCTTTGGGGAAGAACTAGAAAAAAGTTAACAAAAAACCCTTTTGTGCGCCTTACCAAGATCCTTCCTGAGGGGAACCTGGCCATCGCTTCATTCAGGGGTTCTGGGTCTGCAACCTGGTTCAAGTCTGATTCACAGGACAAGATTCTTATTTGTCACAAGATCTAATATAGCCTTTCATTTGTTTGAAATTTTTTCTGCTTATACATATCAAACAAAAATGCAGTAGACTTATCTACTTCCTGCCTGGAAACAGCATGATTGATGAGCCAGTAGTAACACTCTATGTGAATCGTGCCACCATAAAATTCACTCTGCCTGGGCTGGAGAGATGGCTCAGCAGATAAAAGCACTGACTGCTCCTCTGAAGGTCCTGAGTTCAGATCCCAGCAACCACATGGTGGCTCACAACCACCTGTAATAAGATCTGACGCCCTCTTCTGGTGTGTCTGAAGACAGCTACAGTGAACTACGCCGGAGCGAGTGGGGCCGGAGCAAGAGGTCCCGAGTTCAATTCCCAGCAGCCACACACATGATGGCTCACGGCCATCTGTACAGCTACAGTGTACTCATACGCATAAAAATAATAATAAAAAAAAGTTCTCCTTTAAAAGAAACAATTGAGCCTGCCTGTGCTGACCATTACGGGTTAGGCAGGCCATTTGGACATGAGTTTGGCTCTGTTGATCATTATCAGTACAATCCTCCTGCCTGTGGCAAGTCTGTCTGCTGCAGGCTCTGTCACCTCAGGACCCAGTTACACCCGCTGCATTTAATTCCTCCAACAAGAAAAAGGATGACAGCAAACTTCAGATGTGCTGTGTCCCTCTCACCATTTACATCTTACAGGATTAGGATGTGTTTTCTAGGCCTTCCCACTGTAGAGGTTTCACACAGGGAACCCTCTCTAGCATCGCCATTTCCCTGAACCTTAAAATCCTTTCATTAACACTACGCCAAAGGCTGTCAGGTATCTCCAACCTCTTTTCGTAGGCCATCTTTTGACAAATGCTTCAGCCAACCATTCTAACAAACTTTGGGCAGCCTTTTGAAAACTGTGAGCGTCCATATTAAACCTACAATCTAGCCGGGCAGTGGTGGCGCACGCCTTTAATCTCAGCTCTCAGGGGGCAGAGGCAGGCAGATCTTGAGTTCATGGCCAGCCTGGTCTACAGAGCAAGTGCTAGGATAGCCAAAGTGAGACTCTGTCTCAAAAACAAACAAACAAACAAGAAAGAAAGAAACCAAAACTAAATACATACATAAATAAATCTAGAACCCCCTCTAAGAGAGCCCATATCAATAGACTCAGCCTGATCCAGAAACATAGTTTCTTCCACGATTATGCCACACCCTTAAAATACATTTCCACACCTATTTCACAGACTTCTGCTTGAATAAATTAGCAAATCCATTAAGCTCTTTACTTCCTCTTTAGGCGTCTGCTTAGTCTTAAAGTCTGGTTCTAGGTCTGAGGCAGACATGGGTGGGCCGAGGGACATATTTTCCGAAGTCTGCTTCCCTGGCATAACTGGAACCATTTTACTCCAGGCCTGCCAGGCATCCCATATTGCCGACACAAAAAGCAGCTTGACTACAGACACAGAAGAATGATCTGGCTCAGAGAGGCCAAGTTGATGACATACCCTGTTATGCTCAGAGGTTGGTTGCCTGTTTTGAGGACAATTCTTTGTGGAAATTCCCCAGCCATAGCCTTCACTCTGGGTCAAGCAAGATAGAGGTCAGCTCCCCCTGCAGCTCCCCCATATCTGCTTATGAGCTCATTATGGTTTTTTTCTCCTATATAAAATGACTCTGGACAATGTCCATGGTTGCAGCTTTGAGCTTCTGAGTCTGGAGCTGTGTCCCCGATTGATCACTTTTGGTTTTTGTGTAGCTTGTGGCGTAACTCCTAGACCCTAACAATAAGTATAGTCTTGCCTGGCATTTCCCTCAGAGAAAGTCATTGTTGGTTTAGTAGAGAATGAAGGATTAATTTCCTCAGTCACAGATGAAAAAGGCAGTATTTCAAGGGGTGGGCCTGAGGGGAGAATGACTACTTCAGGTAAGATGAGCTTCTGAGAATCTGAGGGTTCAAAGTTCTCAGCTTCAACAGGATCCTTCCACACATCTCCATACCAACGTACAGAATCCCATTCTTTACCAACTGCTGCTCTTACTTTAACAGTTGACCCTCTCTGAGGCTGGGACTTCAATTTTTGCGGTAATTCAGCCAACCTTATAATGAGGGCTTTAATTTGATTTTCTATAACTTGATCTCTGTGACTGCTAGAGAGAAGATTCTCTTCTAGGGCCCACTTAGAAACCTCTAGAGTCTATGAAAGTCTGGAGGCAGTCCATTTTATCCCTAAGTTCACTAGCCTTCACCATATTTTAAGATGCTAAAAGTTGGTTTTAATTTTTTGTTTTTTGTTTTTTTGTTTTGTTTTGGTTTGGTTTGGTTCTTCGAGAAAGGGTTTCTCTGTATAGCTCTGGCTGTCCTGGAACTCACTCTGTAGACCAGGCTGGCCTCAAACTCAGAAATCCGCCTGTCTCTGCCTCCCAAGTGCTGGGATTAAAGACATGCGCCACCACCGCCCAGCTAGAAGTTGGTTAATTTTAACACAGAGCTCATCCCTATCCTTTGTCAATTTATCCAGAATGCTAAGAGCAACTGACCAGCATAATTTTCTGTACTTTTCCACAAACTGTCCAGAGCTTCATAGACAGGGTCATCAAGTCAATCGCTGTGAACAGTTGGTAAATCTGGATAATCAAATGCATTTATCTCCTTAACTCTGTAATATAGTTGACACCATGAGCTTTCAGTATTGTCAAACTGTTGGGGTTCAGGAATAGCCACACACAGCACTCAAGACTCCAGTCTCACTGGGCGGTGGTGGCGCACGTCTTTAATCCCAGCACCTGGGAGGCAGAGGCAGGTATCCACCTGAGTTCGAGGCTAGCCTGGTCTACAGAGTGAGTTCCAGGACAGCCAGGGCTACACAGAGAAACCCTGTTCACAAACAAACAAACAAAAAGACTCCAGTCTCAGTTAAACAGAGCTGGCTTATTGAACACACATCCAAAGACTGATCCATCGGGTCAGAACTCAGGCTTGGGAGCTAAAAGCTATGACACTAAACACTTCTCAGGGCCAGCTTATAAAAAGGCTAAAACTGCAAAAAAACTATAACAAGCTCATATGCAGATGCTGGAAGTGCTGCCCAGGGGTTGGCCCTCAGATAAGCTTTTTTAGGCATAACAGTTCATATTGACCTTTAATTTGATAGGTCCTAAGTGAAGCTTATAATTGTGGATTTTCTTAAGATTAACAAGCCCCATGACATACAGAACATAACAAGGTATGTGGTCAGTATGACCCTGCTATGAGTCAAGTTATTTTTCTGCATCAACGTCTTGTAGGGGTATTACAGCAACGAAATGGAATTGTTGGCAGGCATGGAACAAAACGGCTATGCTATGCTAGAAGGGCAGGCCTCAGCACCAACTTCCCAGGAGAGGTCTCAGCAAGTACACAGGCTTTGGGAGCTGTAGATGTCAGAGAATTGAAAAGCCTAACCTAGCCGGGCAGTGGTGGCACACACCTTTAATCCCAGCACTTGGGAGGGAGAGGCAGGCGGATTTCTGAGTTTGAAGCCAGCCTGGTCTACAGAGTGAGTTCCAGGACAGCCAGGGCTACACAGAGAAACCCTGTCTCGAAAAACAAAACAAACAAACAAACAAAAGGTCTTCCTATTTCTAAGATCTAGATTAGAAGTGGGTCTTTCTGCTTCAAATTAAGCACTAAGTGTTCCCTCTACTTTTAGATTTTAGTTAATTCCAGATGTACTCAAGTTGACAACCAAGAACAGCTATCACACTGATCTCCCTGAAGTTAAAGTCTCTTAGAAGAACTCCTTGGACTATTACTGGCAGTAGCTTGGAGCTATGTCTCCAGGGCCCACCCCACAGCTGCGGACCTCTCCACTCTACCCCAGCAAAACGTTGAGAAATAAATAAAATATGAATTTCAAGTCCCAGAGGCAATAGATGAGTTGGCCTCTGTAATCAGTGTGAGTTTGAGCAAGTCAGGCAGGACAGAAAGCAGGAAAATTGTGAAGTGCACAGCCAGAGCTCTATAGTGAGATCCTGTCTCAAAAACACAGGGGGCAGGGAGGAGTGAAGCGGAGGAGTGACCCAACTGCACAGTTCTGGGAAACTTCAGGCAGGGAGATGGCTCAGAGGATAAAGGCACCTGCCACTAAGAATGACGTTCAAGTTAGATCTCAGAATCCACAGGCTGAGAGAACACTGACTCATGGAAGTAGTGGCCCTTCAAACTCCACAGGTCCATGTGACTACACACATGGGTGCGCCAGGACACACACATACACTGAAAAATAAATATTAGCCAAGCATGGTGGCACATACCTTTAATCCCAGCACAGGGGAAACAGAATCAAGAAAAGCACAAGTTCAAGGCTAGTTTGGTCTACATCAGTGGTTCTCAATCTGTAGGTCTCAACTGTAGGTGACCACCTGGGTTTGACCCTAGGAAGCCACAGTGGAAGCATAGAACAGACTTGTAAACGTTGGCCTGTGACTGTCACATTCACAGCTGCACTTACATACTACCTAGCTCTCTCCAACCAACCCCAGAAACGTACTGTGTTGTTACAACTGTGGAAGCTCCACAGTCTAAGATCAAGCTGTAAGTGTGGTGTCTGCTGAGGACATCACAGGTTACATGTCTTTCCTGGATCCCCCTACGGTCACATAGTGGGATGGGAGAGGGTCTTGGAAGCAAATTTTAATTCTATGTAGAGGAGGATTGCACCCACATGCACATGCTGAGACATGCTGCTCTGTTCCCTTTTGACAGAGCAGGTCTCTCACAGAAACAGGAGCTAGGCTAGCAACCAAGCCCAGCAGTCTCCCTGTCTCCACCCACAGTGCTGGGGGCAAGGCACAGCCTCACCTGGCTTTCTCTGAGGGTGCTAGGGGTTTGAACCAGGACCTAATGCTTGTGCAAGTACTCTTCCACACTGACCTAGGCCCCTAGCCCGCCTCAGAAGTATCTTTGATGGGGGCGGGGCACTAATCTCATTCAGGCGGGCCTTGCCCTTTTGCCTTATCCCTCTCAACACTTACATCTAATGTAATTACCTCTGGGTTCAGAGCTTCAAAAGATAACCTTAAGGGGAAAGTGTCCCCTAAAGTTCCATGTGGTAGAAAGAAATAAAAAATACCATGTCCCATGTGAACTGGTCACCTGAGTGGCTCTGAAGTCCCTTTGAAGGCTCACATGAAGGTTTTGTATTCTAAGACAAGAAACATCCCTTCTGATGGGGAACCTTGGAATAAGGAACTGAGCATTTGCCGCTAGCAATCTGCACCTCCCTGGGGGGGGTCCCACCCACAGCAGGTGGAGAGACCACAGATGCTCATTGCCCCTTAGCTCAGATCAAAGTGATACACTCAGTCACACCTGCATGGCCAAACTGTTCCCATTCAAAACAGGAAGAGGCACTAGTTCACACTGAGCTCTACCACCAGGCCCTGCCCCCATCTCTCTAACCCAAAGGGTTCCCTCCATCTTTCTCCTTTGTTCACTTTGCTACAGAAATGTTTTTGGAAATGCCCAATTTATTCCTCAGGGTCCTTTTGTTACATTGGGGGGGGGGGGCACATGCTCACCTCCTAGTGCACAAAATGTGCAGGCATCCATCCACGCATGCCAGAGCACTTTTCTGGTGTTGGTTCTCTGGTGTTCACCATGGAGATGAAGCTCAGATCAGAGCACCTTCACCACTGAGCCATGTCTCAGATCCGCCTGGCAGAAAGCACCTTCACCCACTGAGCCATTTCACCAGCCCTTCATTTTGGTTTTTCAGTGCCAAGGACAGAACCTTAAGGGTTCAAGGGAAGGGTTTTGCCACTGATCCACATCTTGGTGTGGATCACCAAATGCTGGGACCCCATCTTGGTGTCTTGGCCTTTCCTGTCATCCCCTAGCTGTCCTCACATTTTGTCTCCTCACCTCTCAGACCTCTGAGGACGACTGTGCCAAGTGTCTATATCCTATGTCATCACCCTGGCTCACCACCTGAGAGACCTGGAAATGATCCCAAGGGCAGGCTTGTTTTGGAGACTGGGTCTCACTCTTCTGTAGTCCAGGCTGACTACAGACTTGAGGCTCCTTAGCCTCCTGGATGGATACTGATCAAGCCTGAGCCATGTCTGGCTCACAAATGTGCCTGCTCCCCCTTTAGTCCTCTACCATGTACACTTGAAGCTGCAGGATCTTCCCTTTGTTCCCTGAGCAGCCCAGTACCTAGAAAGGTGCCTGGGAGGGGCTGGTAAGTGACTCAGGGGGTAGATGGCATTCACTTGGTGTGCTCAAAGCCCTGGATTCCATCCTTAGCATCCCATAAGTAAGGAATGGTGGTGTACACCTAAAATTCTAGAAACTGGAGGTAGAGGTAGGGAAATTAGCAGTTGAAAGTCATCCTCAGCTACCAATATATTTAAAGATCATTACATGACCTCCTGTATAAGACCACTTAAGTTTGATCCCCAGGACCCACAGGATAGGAAAGAACTGACTCCCATAGTCAGCCTCTAGCCTCAACACATGTGCTTTAGCACACACAAAGACAAACACAAAATGAATAAATGTAATACAAAGGGTAAAGTAAATGAATAATAAAAACTGCCTGAGGCCGGGCTGTGGTGGCACGCGCCTTTAATACCAGCACCTGGGAGGCAGAGGCAGCCAGATTTCAGAGTTCAAGTCCAGTCTGGTCTACAGAGTGAGTTCCAGGACAGTCAGGACTATACAGAGAAACCCTGTCTCAAAAACAAACAAACAAAAAACAAAACAAAACAAAAAACTGCCTGTGAATACAGGTGCTGGGGAGGAACGACCCTTGTTAAATAAGTGCAACACAGTTTGAAAAACATTTTTAATAGTAAAATATTATATGCTGTAGAAAACGTGAAAAAAGGCAGGATACAAAATACATTAAGTATGATTGAGAACCTTTTAGAAAACTAGGACAATCCAACAGCACGCTCCCCGACCCGACCTCCATTGCTCCGACCTCAGAGCCCTGAGCCCATGCACCTGCAAATGAGCCCTCTAAGGGTCTCTAGGGTCTGTTAAGGCTTCCCAGGGCTCCAGTGTGGCTCAGCAGCACTGCTGGTCTACCATACCTAACTAAGGCCATGGGTTTGAGTCCCAGCTACTGGAAAAAAAGGGGGAGGGAGAGGGTTAAAGATTTAAAAACGAATCATGAGGTAGCTCTGATGCCTACTGCTAAATGTGTGAACTGGGCCTTCCAGAGGTCAATGACAAATTTGAGGTGACCCAGAATGCAGGTAACCCCAGCTCAGGAAGCCCCAAGGTCTTAGCTTCCTTTCCTTGAGACCTCCGGTTCCCTCACGCCTGATTAATTTACATGCTTCAGTTTACTCGGAAGGTCACTTTCAACACTAGGTTAGGTTCCAGAGATGGATGGGTGATTCCCTTACATCCACCAATCCATGGATTCTTTGGGACAAGCCCTGACAATAACTATGCAGTGGGGCAAGCCCTTGCTCAGGATCTTCTCGGCTTCCTGGCCCTCCCAGCCCAGCCCTTGCACCTCAAGCACTCTGAGCTTAGGCATGGTGAGGCAGGAGGACACCATCTGAGCGGGTGTGGGCATTTCTGGGGTGATAAGGGGACCCTGGAAGCACAAACTCTCCAGGACAGGCATTCCCTCCAGGAAGACCAGGCCCTGGGCTGAGAGGCCCCCAACGGTAAGCCGAATCTTGCGCACATCTCGGAGGTGGCGGCTGATGGCCAGCAAGGTGCTGTCAGCCGACAGGGTGCAGCCTAGCACCTCCAACCTTTGCAGGTAGCTGAGCTCCTGCAGGCTAGCATCTAGCCCGGTCTCAGTGACCCGGTAGGTGCCACCCAGCACCAGCGAGCGCAGGGCTCGGAAGCGGGTAAGGCCCTGCAGATGCTCATCACGGAAAGCCGGCACTCGGTCCAGCACGATGCATTCCAGCAGTGGCAGCACCGTGGGGTCCTGCTCTTTCTGCAACCAGATCATGGAGATTTCACAGCTGTGCAGCTCCAGGGTCCTCAGTGTGCTAGGCAGGCTGGTGATAGGCACCATGCTCAGGTCAGCCACATGCAGGCACAGGCGCTTCAGGTTGGGGCATTTCTGACCTAGAGCCCGCATCAAGGCGGGGGACAGCTGTGGGGCCTGAGAGCCAGAAAACAGGTAGCCGCCCATGCGCAAGGAGTGGAGCCGGGACGCCATGTACCGGCGCAGGAGGTGCCACATGACTTTCGGTCGCATCTGTAAAAGCCAAAGATTGGGGTGACAAGGTGAGAAGTACGGGGACTTCCAGAAGATCCATCTGGCTGCTGAAAGGCATGCCAGGGATCTGGGTTGGTGTCTCCCTGGGGCTCTGCTCTTCTATGAGCTTCCTTCCCTAGAGCAGAGCAGTCTCTCTTGCTGGGTATCAAGACTAGTACATGCCGGGCGGTGGTGGCGCACGCCTTTAATCCCAGCACTTGAGAGGCAGAGGCAGCCGGATTTCTGAGTTCGAGGCCAGCCTGGTCTACAGAGTGAGTTCCAGGACAGCCAGGGCTACACAGAGAAACCCTGTCTCGAAAAACCAAAACAAAAAACAAAAAAAAACAAACTCATGCCTTAATCCCTGCCAGTACACGGGAAGTTGAGGCAGGAGGATCCAGAATTCTGGTCAGCCTGTCTAGTCAACTGGAAAGCTCCAAGTTCAGTGGAAGACTCTGTCTCAAAAACAAACAAAGCAGTCTGGAATTGTGGTGTACACCTTTGGGTTAGGTGGGGAACAGCACAGAAACACGAGGATCTCTCTAAATCTAAATCCCAGGCCAATCTGGTCTACACAGCAAATTTAGGCTACATAATGAGATCTTGTTTCAAACAAAACAAGTAATTTACATGTACATATATATATATATGGGTACAAACGTGTGTGTATGTGTGTGAGTGTATGCATGTGTGTGTGTGTGTGTGAGATAGAGACAGACAGAGATAGGGGAGGGGCCTGAGAAAGATACCCTTAGGCCTCTACACGCTCTTATACACAAATGCATTTGTACTCATGCATACACATACACACACACATATACTTGTAGGTGCATGCACACAAAAATAAACTATGCAATCAACAGTAGAGTGCATTTCACTGTATGTACATTTTACCCAACAGAAAGAAAAAAAAAAGCTGAGAACAAGCAATTCATTGCTTATCTTGGGACAGAGTCTAGAACCTCCTGTGTGTCAAGGACATGCTGTGAACTCAGCTATACCTCAGTTAATAGAATTTTTGATGACACTGGGTAATCAAAAATACAGGGCCACATACAGGCCAGGAAAACATTCCAGCACTGAGTCCCAGTTCTGGGCCTTTTCTGTATTTGTATTTCAAGGCAGGGCCTAGCTAAATTGCTCAGGCTGGACTTGAATTTATGATCTTCCACCCTCAACCCCTGTAGTAACAAGCGTGTACTAGGCCCAGTCTTATGGTATAAAATTTTTTGACCACTTTTTGACAAAGAAAATAATTCTTTTTAAAAAATATTCTGTGTAGTTGCTAGAGAAATGGCTAGCTCTTTTGAAAAGTGTCTTAATTTATGACTTTTTCTATTCTATTACTTTTGCTGGATAGTGTTAGCACACACACACCAGTAGTCCCAGCACTTGGGAGGCAGAGGCAGGCAGAGCTCGAGTTCAAGGCCAGCCTGGTCTACAGACTGAGCTCCAGGACAGCCAGGGCTACACAGAGAAACCCTGTGTCAGTAATAATAATAACAATAAATAATAATAATGATGATGATAATAGTAATGTAAAAAATTTTTTCATAGAATTGTTAAATTTAAACACGTATTTGAGAAAGCCTAACTCTGTATTCTTGGTACATGGTCACTCATATCTGGTTCCAGAGTAAATTCTTATCCACTCTGAGGTAAGTTATATTTTTGCATTGACAGATGTTGTCTCAAAACACCAAAAAATAAAGGCTGGGGATGTGGCTGTGTTAGTGAAGTCCTTGCCTAGCAAACCAAGTGTGGACATGGGTCTCAGCTCTCCATGAACTATGTGACGGCACACACCTGTAATCCAAGTACTCGAAAGGAAGCAGGACCTTTTGTCATCGTTGGCTACCCAGCCAGCTGGAAGCTATTTTGGGATACATGAGACCCATCTCAAAACAACAAAACCAGAAAACTGAAAAGTTATAAGCTTGCATTTATTAAATGCTGGAGCCCACACAATGGCCTAACCCATCTCCCTACGCTAAGTCCTACAATACACCAGACATGAAGGTACTTTTTTGTTTTTCTTGGTGCTAGGGATGGAGCCCAGGGCGTCACCAGTAACAAACACTACCACAGAGAGCCCCACACGCACTATTTTTAATCCCCATAACTTAGATGAGAAACTGAGGTCTGAGCGTCGCAGAGGAGGTAAAGGCTGGGGCTAGGACAGACATGCAGGAAATTCCAAGCACAAATTCACTTAAAAACCAAACCAGAAGGGCATGGTGGTGTACACCCTTACTCCCAGCACTGCAGAAGCAGAGTTCCAGGTCAGCCAGGGATACAGGGAAATTTGAGTCGAGGAAAAAAAAACAAAAAACAAAAAAAAACAAGCCGGGCGGTGGTGGCGCACGCCTTTAATCCCAGCACTTGGGAGGCAGAGGCAGGTGGATTTCTGAGTTCGAGGCCAGCCTGGTCTACAGAGTGGGTTCTAGGACAGCCAGGGCTATACAGAGAAACCTTGTTTCAGAAGAAAAAGAAAAAAGAAAAACAAAACAAAAACAAAACACTTCCTGGGCCAGATAAGATGGCCTACAGCTGCAATTTCAGCATTCAGGAGATTGTCGCAGGGGGTGGTTAGTCGGAAACCAGTACATGACTTAGAAGAGTCCCTTTCTAGCATTCAAGAAACTTAAATTGCATTCCCAGTAGTACAGAAGCCTGGTAATCCCTGGGCCCACGCTGGTAATCCCAATATTTAGAAGGTTGACGTAGCTATCAAGTTCAACCTCAGCTTCACAGGAAGCTAGAGACCCTGTCTCAAAACAACCCTCCCCCCAAAGAAACAACACCAACAAAAATCCAGAAAAATCAAAGTCTCAAGAAACTATCATAAATAAATAAATAAATAAATAAATAAATAAATAAAACCAACTGCAAACAAACACTAGAAAGCAAAATGAAACAGCCCGCCCCACCCCCATTCTGTCCCCGGGCAGGAGGGTGGCTCTCCCCGCATCGCTCCCGGGTCCCGCGTACCGTGTAGAGCGTCAGGTCGACGTGTCGCCATAGCCACCGGTCATCCACTAGCCTCTTCCAGCGGTGACAGACCCTGGAGGAGTGGACCGGCCGTTAGAACGACCCCGGCCCGTGGGACGGGATCCGCATCTCCTGCCGAGCCCATGCCCGGCTCTTTCCCTCGAGGAGCGGGGCCGCACCTGGAGATGCGGATCCGGTCCCGGACAGGGAGGTAAGAGAAGATCTCCAAGAGCACCAAGTCTGGGAGGTCAAACAGCGTCGCCATGGTCCGGCCGTCGCGCGCTTCCGTTTCCGGTGGTGGCGAGGCTGCCTTCCCGGGAGGGCGCCGAGGTGGCCGGGCTGGCCACACCGGCACGACTTTCGGAGGCCCGCCGAGAACCCCTACTTTCCTAGGAAAGGGCCTGAGGCCCCGGGCCTGGACTGGCGCGGCCTGACGACCGTCTAGACGCCAAGACTAGAGACTGACTAGGCCTGAACGGCTTGGCAAGCGGATGGAACTGGAAATAGGAAAAGCCAGAGGTGGCTAGGGAGAGGAGGGGCACGAGGCGTGGCCGGGCCAAGAGGGAAGACCCGCCGAAGGCTGGAGGGGAGGACCGCCTCGGGGCGTGGCCATGAGGTGGAGCCAAGTGTAAGCCGCAAACCCAAGGGGGTCAGCGGACAACCCAGAAGGCGTGACTCTGGCTAGGAGGGGGCTCAGGGCGTAGCCAGAGCCCTGAGACGTGGCGAGCAGAGGCAGGTAGACGCGTGCAGGCCGAGCTGAGGAAAGCAACACGCCTACAAGGCGTGGCTCCGACGGGCGGGGTGTGGCCCTGGGGTGAGGCCAGGGGGCCAGGGGGCCAGAGGGTTAAGGGGCCAGGGGGCCAGAGAGTTAGGGGGCCAGGGGGCCAGAGGGTTAGAGGGCCAGAGGGTTAGGGGGCCAGAGGGCCAGAGGGTTAGGGGGCCAGAGGGTTAGGGGGCCAGGGGGCCAGAGGGTTAGGGGGCCGAGGGGTTGGGGGTCAGAGGGTTAGGGGATCAGAGGGTTAGGGGATCAGAGGATTAGGGGATCAGAGGGTTGGGGGATCAGAGGGTTAGGCGGCCAGAGGGTTAGGGGGCCAGGGGGTTAGGGGTCAGATGGTTAGGGGGCCAGTCGGCCAGTCTGAGGAAAAGCAGCAAACTCCCAAGGACTCTGGGAGAAAAGGAAAGAGACAGAGACGAGGGCAGCAGGTGCTGCGAACAAGGCCAAAGTACAAGCATTTGAAAAAGCGCCGGCGAGCGGAGGGGTGTGACCAGGGCAGATTGGAGGCTGTCCGCAAGAACGGGAAGGCGCGGCTTCAGGAGGAAGAGAGCAGGGGGCGTGTCAGGAGCTAAGGGACTGGTGGCGTGCAGAGAAGGTTTGGCTAGAGCAGGAAAAAGTTTAGGGTTGTTGCCAAGGCAGAGATCAGCCTGGGACCAGGCCGTATACCCTGAAGGCATGACTTGAGCAGGGACAAGTTAACAGAGCAGCAAACCCAGAAACCAGAACTTGTGTGGGGAGGGACTCAAGAACCAGGGGTCCTAGCTGAGCCTGAAGACCAAACCTGTAAAACCTAGCTTAGGCGGAACAAGGTCCGATATAGGGGATGGAATCAAGTTTGGAACATGTGGGCGGCAAAGGAGAGGCTGGGGAATTTAGGCCTGAAGCAGGGACGGGGACCCTAAAAGCATCACTGGAGACAGAACCAAGAGCTAAACCAGGAGCTGGGTGGGCAGATGAGTGGGAGAGCCCTTGGCTGGTAGCATACTTAGAAGGCCAACGCTAAAACAGCAAATACCAAACCAAGCAAGAAAAACAAAACCCAGCACTTTTCTGGTAGCCCGGAGACCATGGCCTATGGCTCACTCTCCAATATGGGAGTCGGGTGAAGCCTGGGAAGTCTTTCGGGACGGAAAAGAAGCACTGCGGAGAGATCGGAACAGACCTAAGCACTAAAGACGCCGAACAGGACTCGATTCGAAACTGAAAGGTGTGACTGGGATGGGGGTTGACCGGCCAGCAGGACAGCCAAGCCAGGGAGGCGTGGCCACCAGCCGGAACAGAAAGCAAAAATGCCTTTTGCTGGCAACACATAAGGATTAAATTTTGTATAAGTCGTATTAGGTAAGGCCAAGGCTGGGCTGTCTTTTCTTGAGTCAATATATGCTTACCTTGCTAAGAGTTCTGTCTGCTAAGGAGGAATCGCTCAATGGAGGCGAGACTGGCTGAATTTAAGAACGGATTCCTCTCCCATCAGCTCTCGAGAGTCTGTAATCTGGAACAAGGTGTTCCTTGAAGATTAAAAACCAAAGCAAAAGATCTTTCCCCGTATGCTATTTCCAACATCTTCGCAGGCAGGACACGGACACGCGGAGTGGTACTCAACATGGCCTCCCGACTAGGATCCGACTTAGTTTTCATCAACTGCAGTCTGCACCCCTGGAGTCTCTGAAACGGTCACTACGGTCAGAGGGGAAAGGCAAGCACAGGGCTTGAGGCGGCACTTTGAATGAAAGCAGAAAGCCACAGGCCCTGCACGCCTCCATTTGCGCACACCTGCAGCAGGGAGCCTGCGGTGGGAGGCTTGCCTGGCTTGGGGATGGTCGATCGCCCCGCGCTGAGATCCACGATGAAGGAGTGTCCAACACCAGTCCCAACGTCGGCTGTAAATCCACTCTTAGCCAGTCTCAGCTCATCCAGACTGCGCAACAGAATCGCAATCTTTGCTCTCCCGGAACCCGGAAGCACCTAAGGGCCGGTGTTTCCGTTATATCACTTCCGCTTCCGGTTTCCAGCCTTAAATCCGGCCAGGGTTCAGCGTTCGAGCTACAAGTTGTGTCGTCGATAGGTTCGAGGACATTGGAGGTGAGGAGGCTAAACGGAGAGGCCCGAGATCACGGGACGCTGCCGAGACTTGGGAGCCTAGGGGTTGCGGGAGGCAAAGCCAGGTGAGTCTGGGGCCGGGCGGGCCTGCCGCAGTTACGGGGTGGAGTCGCGACTGTCTGTGGCCCCCGCAGTTGGAACTGCAGACTGGGGCTGCAGGGGATTTGCGTCTGGTGTTGGGGAAACCCCGGAGGAGGCTTTGGGAACCTGGGCGACCCCGCGTCCTGACTCTTGCTTTTCATCCTTCCCTCCACCCGAGGTAGCTCCAGCCACAATGATTGAGGTGGTTTGCAACGACCGTCTAGGAAAGAAAGTCCGCGTTAAGTGCAAGTATCCACCGAGGGGTGACTGGCAGAGGTCTCTGGGGCAGATGGTGGTGTTGGATGATTTCAGTTAAATGACGCTTACGGGAAGGCCTGATAACGTCACCCTCGGTCTACCTTTTCCTTTCATTTACCTTAACTCCTTCGTGCCCAGCACGGATGACACCATCGGCGACTTGAAGAAACTGATAGCGGCTCAAACTGGCACCCGCTGGAATAAGATCGTTCTTAAAAAGTGGTAAGTACGCGCTGGTCAGTATTAAGCTAGAAGGTTTTGTTTGGGGCGAGCACCTCAGGTAATCCCGAAGAGGACTCAGCTTGTTTTCAAGACAAAGGACACCCCACTCCTTATCAGTTTCTCTCTGAAAGCTATCTATCCCCTAGGTACACGATTTTTAAGGACCACGTGTCTCTGGGAGATTGTATCCTTTTCCTGGCATTCATGAAAGAATCCATATATTTATCTCGAGTTCTGGTTCTATACTGAAACCTGTACAGAAATTCAGCAATTGAGATATTTAACTTAGAATGTGCCCTATTGTGACTACTGAGAAAATGGAAACTGTGGAATTATTTTCTTGGTGAGGAGGGTGGTTGGTGAAATAGTTTTACTTGGGTCGGAAGGATTTTGACATTCAGGTTCAAAATACTACTGACCACCAACCTCAGTGTTGGACAGGAGGTGAAGGTGGAGTGTGACATAGTTGAGAACAATATGTATTTTCTTTTTAATTTGGGGAGGGGGTTCTCAATATGTATTTTCTTTTTAATTTGGGGAGGGAGGATTCTGGATTTTTTTTGCCTGCAGTTATGTCTGTGCACCACATGCATGCCTGCTGCTGGCAGAGACCAGAAGCAAGCTTCAGATTCCCTGGAACCACCACATAAGCCCTGGGACTTAAAGCCAGGTCTCTGGAAGAGCAGCCCTGAGTGCTCTTCAATTGCTGAGCTATCTCCAGCCTGAGTATGAGCATTTTAGAAAATGTATTGTTCTGTGTGGGGCGAGGAGGGGGTCACTTGGGGATCTGGCTCTGTATACTAGGCTTTGGTGACAAACAACTTTGCCTTCTCTGTCTTAAGGACCACTGAATATTATTTGTAGTTTGAGTTCTTCCATCAGGGATAAAGGATTAGTCCATTCCTTTATCCAGGGTTGGGTGTTGAGCCACAAGATCCAGCTGTGAGTAGGTGGAACATAAAGTCAGCTCTCAAAGTTCCTTAACCCCTGTCCTTCAGATGAAATCCACGATGGGATGAACCTGGAGCTTTATTACCAGTAGAGGGGAATGCCTTCCTCCTCCTTGCCCACTAGCTCTGCCTGCCTTCCTCCTTGCCCACTAGCCCTGCCTTCCTCCTCCTTGCCCACTAGCCCTGCCTTCCTCCTTGCCCACTAGCCCTGCCTTCCTCCTTGCCCACTAGCTCTGCCTTCCTCCTCCTTGCCCGATAGCTCTGCCTTCCTCTCCCACCCTCATTTGACACTGGTGTAGATGGTCATTTTTAACAGTTCACATGAATAAAAACTTTGCTGCTGTCATACTTGTGTGAGAGTTGTGTCCTGAGGGGAGAGCTGATGTCTAGTAGTTAGGGGTACTGCTCCTTGAGGAGAGCCCAAGATTGACTGGAAACTGGGCCTGGTGATGCACACCTGGCAGCTCAACACTTGGAAAATTTTTGTCTTGAAAGTCCCGTGTATACCAGGTTATAAACTGGCTGTGTACCACAATGATCTTGACTCCTGCCTCCACAAGCGCTGAGATTGAAAAGGGCCTGTACCACCATGGTCTCATTTTTGCTCTTGAAAACTTGCCAGGAGCTGAGGATATCCTCATGCATTATTTTCGTACCCTTCACAATGTGGCCCAAGTTTGAAAAAGGAAAGTAAGGCTGTCTTTGTTTCCTGTAGCCCTAGATAAATACCAGAGGGTCGGGAATTTGTGAAGGATGGATTTTTTTGTTTTAGTGGTGAGATAGGTAGACTGCTTGCTCTATAAGCATGAGGACCTAACTTTGATACCTAGAATCCATGTAAAAATGCTGGACATGCAGGTGTACACTTAATCTCATCATTGGACAGGTAGAAACAAGATCATTGGCCTTACTAGCTAGTCAGTCTGGCTTAATTGGTAAGCATTAGGCCAATGACTGCATAAAAGGAGGTAGATTGTGTTCCAGCTCAAGGCTGTCCTCTACCATCCGTACTTAGGCACACACAGAAACAAAGATACACGTACATCCTTGTAAAAAGAAATAAACCTACTTGGTGCTGAGTAGGAGGATCTTAAATTTGAAACCAAACTAAGCAGAGAGATCTTCTTTGAGAAGTAGTGAAGTACTAAAATTGCTTTTATTGGATATTTTGTAACAGCAGTCAGAAAAGTAACACAATGGGAGATATAGTGAGATTTTATTTTAAAGATTTATTTATTTATTATATGTAAGTACATTTCAGCTGTTTCCAGGCACTCCAGAAGAGGGTGTCAGATCTTATTACAATACAAGATGGTTGTGAACCACTGTAATAAGATTTGAACTCAGGACCTTTAAAAGAGCAGTCGGTGCTTTTAACCGCTGAGCCATCTCTCCAGCCCCTTTTTTTGTTTTTTTGAGACAGGGTTTCTTTGTATAGCCCTGGCTGTCCTAGAACTCACTCTGTAGACCAGGCTGGCCTCGAACTCAGAAATCTGCCTGCCTCTGCCTCCAGGTGCTGGGATTAAAGGCCGTGTGCCACCACTGCCCGGCGAGATCCTATTTTTTAAAACCCACTATATTAGGGTTTTCTAAAGAATTAATCTCTCCATATAAACAGGATTTATTAGAGCGGCTTATACAGTTTTGGTCCAACTGTTTCAACAGTGGCCGTCTTTCAGTGGCAAGTCCAAGACTCAGTCCATAGGCTGGATACCAAAATCTCTCATCTGGTCTAGAAATTATCTGAAGGAACCACTACTTAAGCAATTCTCAGCCACTGCAAGATATTCCTGGATTCTTGAAACTGAGGTCATGCAAAGGCTCTGAAATTCCCATGGAAAGAGCAACCCCATACATTTCAGATAACACTCACTGAATATTAACAAAATTATTTCAAGGCCTTGGTAGTCAATCACTCCAAAGTAAATGCCAGGTATTTGGCTCTTCTAAAATTCCCACTCTGTCTTCCCATTTCAAGAAACTCAGATATAGGGTGGTCAGTCTTCCCACCTTACATGATTCAATGGAGGAAAAACCCTCACAGGTGTGCTTAGTTTGCTTGGCTTTTAGTTAATTCTAGATGTAGTCAACTTGACAACCAAGAATAGCCATTACACCCACATATATAAATAAGTGCATATTTACATTTTTGCTTACATGCATGTGTTTATGGAGGGGGCAGACATCCATGTACCATAGTGCAGGAATCAGTTCTCCCCTTCTACTTTGAAGGCCCTAAGGTTGGAACTCGGGTCATCAGGCTTGGCAGCCACACTCTCACCCAATGAACTAC
>JADRCD010220362.1:0-35058 GCA_019843815.1 Montemys delectorum
TATATATATATATATATATATATATAGAGAGAGAGAGAGAGAGAGAGAGAGAATTTACTAATATCTTTGAATCAGTCTGATGTAGCCTAGGTTAGCTTGAACTCACAATGTTCTGCCTTTACCTCTTGAATTCTGGGATTACATGTATGTATCACTAGATGAAATTCAAATAACATTTGAGCAAAATGTTGTATGATGGTTATATTTCTTGGCTATTTATGACTAGGGAGGAATCTACAGGACACAGTGATGTTTTTATCCAGCATCAGCGGGGTCAGCAGCAAGGATTTTAAGACTCTGTGATGTTTCAGTTCTAAAGTGTTCACCATGGGTCTGAGGAGATGGGCAGGGCTTAGGAGAAAACGGTAGTGTTGTAAGACCTTAGTAGCTCCGCTGATGGGCCTGTATCCTGGTAACAGGGCCATTCAGCCTTACAGCATCACCATGAGAATTCCCTGTGTGCCTCTCCTGGTACCTGGAAGCTGGTAGAGGCCAGAGGGGATTGGCTGCTAGATTGGTTGATGGTTGTAAGTGTTGATATGGAGGGTGGCAGCCAGTCTCAGGCTGTCTCCTGCCACTGCACTTGTGAGACTGAATAGCTTCTCTGATTTTGCTCAGAGAAAGGCAGGCTTTGTCCGCCAGTTGTATGTTGGCTGGCAGTCGCCATGCGTACTTTCTGAAGCCTGGGCAGCAAGGCATGATGGTCAGACTCCCCTTGCCTTCCATGGCTTTGACCCTGGAGAAATTCTTTTGTTTAGACTCCCAAACTGTAAGCAGACAGCCGTGTATTTAACTGCATCTCTGCTTTTCCTTCCTTTGTTTTTTTTTTTCCCCCTGAGTCCCCCGCTTCTTCTCTTCTGCTTATTTAGAACCCAAAGGGATAGGCACAGGATCTTTTGTTAAAACGTGCAGGCTGGCCTTGCACTAGCTGCTTAGCAGAGAATGAACTTGAATATATGATCCTCCTACTTCCATCCCACCAGTGCTGGGATTACTGGCATGGATCCCCATATCAAGTCGAATATAGGGTGTTCTTGGAGTGTGAGAGATCACTGCTAAATAAAGCAAGTATGCAACTTAAAGATTCCCCTTTCCTTCTCTGCAGCTCCCTGGGCTTCCTTCAGCTCTGTTTTCTGCTTCACTCCATCCCAAACCAACTTTTGGCAGCGTTTTTAAACTTCTGAAACCTCAAAGCCTCTGCTCAACTGGGAAGTATCCCCCAAGTGCCCCCTGGTGGTAATGATAGGAAAAAGCAAGCTGGGGTGGGGGGATGAGGCAGCATGTGACTTTGGAGCTGATATTTCCAGTAACATCTCTAGCTGTCTCTAGCTCATAAATCATCCTTCTGTGTCAATGTGAAGCAGCTTTGGATAGATGAGTGTGTCACTGATAGTTCCCATTTGCAGCTTATTTTGCCATAGAAGATTCTCCCTACTGTTCTCCTTATTTTGGTCTAAGATTTGTTTCTAGCAACAGTCCATTGGCCGTTCTAACAATACTAATGCACTGCCGAGAGAGGAGAGACCTGGAGAGAGGGCAGGGAGGGAGCCCACGGAGGAGCGCAGGGGTACTGGAAACCCATGCATACTGTCATCTTTCGTGTGTTGGCATTGAGTACAGGGAGAAGCTGTGATTTCCTGCATGCCAAACACTCGTCACCTCTCTCCCTGCTCATTGGACTACCAAGTGTGAGCACACCATCTGATTGACAGCTGTCCTTTGTCAGAGGGCCATCCTTTCCCCCTTTCAGTTTGACTGAATCCAGCTGACATCTGCAGAGCTCTCGAAGCTCTGACAGGAGGGCCCTGCCAGCCAGCCCGCAGTCTCAAAGGCAGACTCACAGACAACCTTAGGAAGGGATGTGTATATTTAACTTACTGACCATTTTCAAGTGGGATATACTGGCAAAGAGAACAGGCCCAATAGCAGGTACCTCTTTTGGAGACAATTAGAGGTCTGTTTTGATAGAGGAAGACACATATCCAGTATCAGGATGAATCAAGGTCACCGAGAGTACAGGTTCCTCCTGAAGTCACTGGTCAGAAGCATTTCTGTTGATCTGAGTCAACAAAGTACTGGAATGGGTTGAGGAGTTGAGGGTGAAGCCAGTGTCATACGGAGGCATTGTGTAGAGGCAGGACAGGATCGTGTCATTAGCAGCATGTTTGAGAGTCTAACTGACAGATCCACCTTGGATAATAATGAGGCAAATCATGTGTGAGCTTTAGGAGAGTTTGGTGGTGGGTGTTGTTGTGTTGTGTTGTGTTGTGTTGTTGTTGTTCTCACCCAGACCACTCTCCTTTGGGGGAGAAGATCCCAGGCCTCTCTGCCGACTTGGATTTCAGAGGATGCCTTACAAACTTGGAGAAACATAAACCCCCTCCAGAGGACATTGTCCTAGGGACCAAAGACGTCAGTCTGGATTTGGTGATAGAAAAGTAATTGAAAGTATTGTAGCAATCTCAGCTCTGTAATTTGAATATGGAAATGTCTGCTTTGTTAGAGCATTTTTGAATGGATTCAGCAGCTACTCAGTTTTGTTCAGCTGGTCAGGTCTGGGTTGAGTCACACATGCCTATAGGTTGCAGACATTTCCTACACTGGAAAATGATTCAGTGCCTTCTTTAAGCATAACAGGAGGTAAATATTTTATTGTATTCAATAACAGGTGCATTAATTCTGCTTCACAGAGTTCTGATTACATAGCTACAATTTAACAAGACTTTGTCATTGAACTTAAGCAAACACAGAGAGTCTGAGATTTGATTGAATCTTGTAATGCGAATGTTACATAGACATGCTCCTCTTTGGGGCTAGTCGTTAAAGCAAGGCCAACTTTAAACTACCTGAGACAGGACAGGTTGTGACTTCTAGGCTTCCATGTACTCCTTGAGGACAGTGTTTAGACCCAGTCAGCTCCTAGAATGGGTGCGGCTAAGATTTGCACACGGCCTGATTTAAAATACACGTTTTTTAAAAGGCTCCATTTCTAATGTCTTTAAAAAGAAGGTTTAGCTGGGTCACTCTTCTAGGTTGCTTTCCATTGCCATGACCCGGGGAAGGAAGGGTTTATCTGGCTGGCATCCCCTCGTCACAGTCCATCCATGTAGGTGATCAGGACAGGAACTCAAAGGGAAACAGAGCTGGGAACAGTGGAGGACTGCTGCTCTTAGGCTTGCTCTCCAAGCCATCACAGCCCACTTTCTCAGACAATTCAGGAAGATCAGCCCAATGAGTGGCACCGCCCACAATGGGCGGGGCCTCTTCTCCCATCAATCATTAACTAAGAAGAGGCACCACAGACGTGCAGTGCACACAGGCCAGTTTGATAGAGGTGATTTCTCAGTTGAGGTTCCCTCTTCCCAAGTGACTCTAGTTCTTGTTAACAAAACCTAACCAGGACAATGATTTATGGGATCCCCACTAGCTCCAAGTATTTTGAGTGTCTGATAGATCCTGAAGATCAAGGGTAGCTTTTAGCCATGATAAACATGATACACTCCCAGAATACCACACAAGAGACAGAAATTCTGCCCTTTAAAGGAATCATAAATGCAGAAAAATCTGAGACCAATACATTTAACCTGTGATTATTTTTCTTAACTTCTTGTAGTAGAAATAATAAATTTTTTCCTTTCTCTCAGTGTTTAATGGCCATGGTCAGAGTGGAGAGAGCTGCTTGGACTAAGTAGGGTATGGGATTCAGTGGTTAGCATTGCTCTTGGCAGATAGCTTTGTCTTGGGTATTGGAAAAGCCAGGTGCCAAAGCTGGCATGTGCCTACATTCAGTTGATTCTGAAGGGTGGCCTCTGCCTTTCAGCACCTTGGAAATGTATAATGTGCTAACTTAACTGACAGCTTTTGTTGTCTTGGTGAAAACCAGTTAATGATGATACACTTTATATTCAGTGCTCCCTTGCATTTGACAAAGTGAAATTTTGACATTAGAAAATAATATATTCTATTGTATATCTGAGTATATACTGTACTGAGAGAAGGCCAGTGAACCCCTCACTGGGGGCTCATGCCAGTCATGAGTGACTGTTTCAATCATAGTGACAGATCCAAATTGTACCAGGTAGTCAGTGTTCATGCAGCTTGCCTCCCCAAAATGCTCATGGGAGAAAAGAGGCATGCCAATGTGGTGTGAGGGGAATGTTCTGGAACGGAAGCTGTGAGTTTCGCTGCCGGGGCTTGTATCATCTGTCTTAGGAGAATTATTTGTGACTCACCCAGTCAGAAATGCCAGATATCTTCTTTCAAAGATGATCAAGGCCTTGGCCGTTTTCTGAATGGGAACTACCCTCACCTAATCCACTATTGGCCAGTGATGTCAGGGAGTCACTTGGAGTTGACAATTTATCTCCCCATTTGTAGAGTTTGCTAAACATGGGAGATCGTCTCGCACATCTTTTCATCTCAAGTATGAACAGGCAGAGGTGGGCTAGCTAGGTCATGGCTGCCAGGTTTACTCTGGGTCCAGTTCATACCAGGGCAGTCTGATGCCCATTTTTAACATCCTTGCTCTTGAACTCCCATGTGTCATGAAGGAGAAGTTCAAAATAATGAAAACAGAGTTAAGCATAAAGTGCCTTCTCAGTGCCCCCTTTCAGTCTCCGAGCTGCACACATGCACATGTCGATAGGCATGGGGCTGTCTTCCTCTGCACAGTGTTCCTGAATGTTCTCTGTGCTTTCCTCACACCCCACTGTTCAATTTCTCAGGAGGTAGACTTGCCCCTTCTGGTTTTTAATGGACCAAAGTTTATAGTATAGTGATGACATTAGATAACATTCTCTTTCGTGGTTAAGTCTGTGAAGAATGCTAAGCAATAAGTTCACAGGTTGCAGCTCCCAACAATACCAGGCTGACCGTAAACACTGTCTGCCCAGGTACTGTTACACATACAAAATGCCTGAGTCCTTTCCCAAGACCTCAGAAGCACTTTCACAAAGCGAGTTTTGATTTCACTGTCTTATTTAAAACAGGAATTTAGAGTCTTTCACGGGAACAGACTAAGACTATGAAACATGCTTTCATCATAAAAAATCATTTATTATCAAATGTTGATGAAATATTTTTAAATTTAAGTACCGATTTGTCAGCATACTGTCCTTTGTTTCAAAAGGATAAGGTGAAAAGATGGTTGGCCTGTAAGGAATGATCCCCTGCTTCAGGCTTTTGAATGCTGGAGTTAGAAATGTGTGTCAGAGGGCTAGAGAGATGGCTTAGCAGTTGGGAGCACTGGCTGCTCTTCCAGAGGATCACAACTATCTGTAACTCAGGTTCTAGGGAATCTCATACCCTCACACCAATAATAATATACAAAAAAATTATAAAAGTAACATTGAATAAATTATATTTTAAAAGTAAAAAAATGTGTGTCACTATACCCAGTTGCAAAGTTTTATTTTTAAACTTTTGTTTTGGTGCTAAGAACCACATCTAGAACCTCACACATACTAAGTGTTCATTCAGTTCTCTGCTGAGCTAAAGCAGATGATCAGTAGTAGCGATTTCTGGGTACTGTGTGTGGAGACAGAGGTTTGCATATGCTGGTTGGGCCACAGTTCTCTCTGTCTACCTCACATCTGTATAAAAATCAGGCAAAAAGTATGTTCTGGGCAGAGGAGATAGATGCATCCCAAAGTGAAGTTCATGGCCAGGAAAAAGTGACACACACCTTCTGAGCCCCCCTATTGTGGATATTAGTGGCTCTCCTTTATGTATAAGATTATGCAAAGATTAAATTATTTAACCATGGAGAACACTTACCAAAGTGCCCTAAACAGTACTGTTAACAAACCAATGCGGTGGCTCATATCTTTAACCCCAGGACTCAAAAGGCAGAGGCAGACAGATATCTCTGAGTTTAAAGCCAGCCTGATCTTACAAAGTGAGTCCAGGACAGCCAGGGCTATTACACAGAGAAACCTTGTTTCAAAAAAAAAAAAAAAAAATCAAAAGAAAACAAAGTAATACTATTAACATCTTCTTAAGTAATAATATCTTTCTTTTGGGAAAGTTTTGTGCAAATATTAAAAATATCATGTTAAGTAATGAGGTATATCCAATAAGCTTTGGCCATTACTGCAAAACCAACATCTGGAGAGCTGGATTGAAACATGCCTTTGCGTTTAGGTGGACAGCAGTGGGCTATAACTGAATAGCTCACTGTTGGGAAACCTAGAGTGATCGAGTGTTCTCAGTGACACTTTTCATTTTGGTTTAGCTCATAACTCTTTGTAACATTAATTTGTTTCTGAACAGTCAAGCTGAGAAAGTGGGCTTCCTTGGTTTTTGAATTCTTCAAAGCCTGTTTTTACATTAAAAGAAAATATGAAAAGAATATGGCATATTAAAAGAAAACATATTAAAAGCAACACGTCTCTCTTAATACATTAAATGAAAGCCACACAGTCACATTACTATACATTAATAAAAAGTTAGTTTGCCTTTTTTTTTTTTAATAAGGTAGAATAAAAGGAAGAAGCAAAATAGCTTTCCTGGAACTCCTAAGTGGCTAATAGTAGCCAGGATTGGGCACCCTGCCTCAAAGTCCTGGTGTAAGTGCCATAAAGTAATACCTAATACCGTATGGGCTTGCCCTTGGTTAAATTAATAGAAGCACTAACTGACTTGCTTTTATGGCTATCCAGTATCACATGGAAAATGAAGTTTCTCGTTAAAAGGACATCATTGGGTCCTACCCTCTGGATAGTTTTAACAGGTGGGGCTTAAAGACTTTTCTTGGGGAGCTATCTTGGCACGAATAGAGGTTTTGGGGTCTCTCTAGCCACCATGACTACTTTACAGAGCATGCTTAATCAGCTGTTTGTATCAGGTAAATGGAAGCATAACTCTTTAACATATTTATGCCTTTCCTTAACTTTATTTTTTCTAGTAGTAACAGCATAAAGTGAGTGATTAAATCATATATTATGAAGAAATTAGTCCATCACCCTGATGGAGGGTTAGAAATAACACCTACAAACGACTCATTTTTATAGCTGTCCCATTGTAAGGAAGAGAGAGACTTGGATAGGCTTTGTGTGCGTGCGTGTGTGCGTGCATGTTGAAACTGTTTCTATTAGAGTGGGAGTTGACATTCAAGCCCTGCCCCCTCACCACCTTTGTTTCATCTAAACTCAAACAGAACAGGGGCTTAACTTCTCACCAGCACCTCCCTCTATACTGCCACATTGTCAGTCTCACCAAGTGACTCGAGACCTTTGAATCACTCAAACTACTGTGGGAATTCAAACCATTAGGAGGGATGGATGAGAAGGTGGGTGAGATCTGGTAAGAACTGATGTGTGGCCAACTCTCTGAAGACATAGGACTTTCTATTTCATAGGTTTCTAATGCCTACAGCTTGGTGCCAGGCCTTCACTATGTAAGCTTGCTCTAGACTTCTTACCCATGACTGTAATAGAAGGCTAGAACAAATACATCTCTGCCCAAATCCTCAGAGATGTACTGACCATGAAATGGACATTTGAACGTCTGATTTCTCTAGCATCTATAATAAAATTATGTCAAGCATTTTGATGGGGAAACCTACACACTGTGTTTTAAGTTAAAAGGCATTGTGAGATTCTGGAAGGTGTCTTGTCCACCATTATCAAGGAGTGTACACCTGGGGGTTAGTTAGACCACTTGTGCCACGAGAGAGGGGCTGGCCAGGGTAAAGTCTGCACTAAAGGGTAAGACGTCAATAAGACTGAAGGAGGCTGGAATGGAAGAACCCTTTGGAAGGCTACAGTGGAGCCATGATACCTCAGCCACAGAACTGTAGATTGCAAAGGAGAGGAAGAAAAGCAGTTGGCTTTCACTGGTGCAAAGAAGTTGAATTGGAAGTAAGTATGGATTCTAGTTCATCGATAAACAGCCAACCCTAGTAGTAGTATGGTCAGGCCCCTCCCAGGCTCTCCAAAGACCCACAGTAACACCCAATGCTATTTTTCCCTTAGTTTACTTTTTCTACACAGTTTATAGAGAATATTTCATGGAACTACAGAGATGTCTCAGTGGGTAAAATAACTTGTCATAGAAGAATGAGGATCTGAGTTCACTGCATGGAAAAAGTTCATGCATGGCCAAAGAGCCAGGCATGGTTGTACGCACCACAATGTCAGGTCTGGGGAGGTGGAGGCAGGAGAATAATTTCTAAGGTTTGCTGAGCAGCCAGCCAGCTTAGTCACATTGGTGAGTTCCAGGTCCAGCAACACACAGAGCCTATGTCCAAAAACAAGGTGGGGATTTGTTGAGGAAGTCGTCCGATGTTGACATCTGCCTCCCCATACCTGTGCACACGCATGCACGCACAAACTCACACACACACATTCATATGTACACATTCATAAAAAATTCTTGTGAAAATACTTTCTGGATAATTCATAAACTTATAGGTTTTGACCATATGAGATAAATGCTTTATGGACTGATTTGTAAAAAAAAAAAAAAATTTCATTATGGAGAACTTTCGTTGAGAAAAATGACCTCCTAGGTTGTGAAAGCTGTCTCCATAAAATATTTCATTTGTGGCCTCTGTAAAGATTCCTTTTTTATGTTCTCTTGAATTTTATTCTCAGGTGCTTTATGTTAGTTCCTGAACATAATTGTTTTCCACTTCTGTTTTTAATTAGTAAGCTTTTGAACAAAAAGTCCCTCTTTCTTTCTTCTTGTGTGTTGTTTTTGTAGATATTACTGCTCAGAACTTTCTAGCTTCTGGGGTTGGCTCATTTGTTTGAGATTTTGTAGGGGGAACATCGCTGGTACACGTTGACGGTCTAGCCGCATGCCATATTGCTGTGCTCTTCTGCGTGACGTTTTTGAAGAACTGCAGAGCATGGTGAGGGCTCTGGGGTGGATGTCATGTCTTCCTTTCCCTGCCTTGCAAACTTCCGTGCGATGATTCATCCTTAACTTGTTTCCTGTTTGCTTCTAGTAGATTGGGACAACTTCCCTACAGTCATCTCTTCTTAGGATGAATTGGCGTGTTCCAATGAATCTGTATCTTTCTACAAAATGTCCATTTTACAGCGTTATAGTCATCTACACAAAATTATGCATATTCCTCACTTCTATTAAAGATTCCTAGTTCTGTGTCTAAGTGTTTTCTATGGATGTGTTTTACACACTGCTGATGTGTTTCAGCTCTTCCTGGCTCTTCCTTTCTCTCACACTAGCCACAGTTGTATATATTTTGTTTGAGCTTTTAAAAGAAACTGTTTGATATTATTGATAATCTACATGCGTTTAAGCTCTTTTGGATGTCCTATTCTTTATATTTAGCCTTAGTACGTTGACCCTTTCTTTGGCTCTTTATAGTGTGTGCCTAGTTCTTTTAATTTTAATTTTATTTTTATATATGCTAATATATGTAATATATTAGATGTACACATATAAATAGGTGTGTGCACAAGCCACATATATATATATATATATATGGCTGTGTACATATGGAAGTTAGGGGGAAGCCACAAGTAGGAGCGTCCTTTCCTTTCTCTGTATGGGTCTTGGTAGTAGAACTTGGGTTATCAGTCCTTGCAATGATAGTCTTTCACTGGCTGAGTCATCTCTTCCACCCTTCTATATACTTCTCCATACTATTTTCAAATGTCAATACATTTTCAATATTATTTTATTATTTTGTAGCCCAAGAGTTATTAAAAAGACTTTAATGTTTTCAGTTGTAGTAAAAATGTTTCTCATAGTGGTAGTACAGCTATATTTTTGCTTTCCGTATTTCATCATATTTTTGGTGGGGAAATGACACAGAACTTTCCTTTCTGGGGAGATTTAGCTAATTGCCCTTGTGGTTTAATGCATTCATGATTTTGGAGAACATTATACACATGCAGCTGAAGAGAGTGCAGAGCCTCTGTACCACATTTGCACACTGTCTTACCTATTGTCTGTCATTGGGTTTGTGTTTCCAAGAGAAATTACTCTGGACCTATTAGTCTGCCAAATGCTTGCATCTGTTTGTTTGTTTGGAGACAGGGTCTCACCATGTACCCTTGGCTGACCTGGAACACACTGTATAGACCAGGCTAATCTCTGCTTCTCATGTACCTGTTTATTAAATATATCTCAAAGATATGTCATAAATTATTAAAAAGTTGTGAAAACAAAAATAAGTCATGGCTGGGCAGTGGTGGTGCACACCTTTAATCCCAGCACCCAAAGTTAGAGGCAGGTGGATCTCTATGAATTCAAGGCCAGCCTGGTTCCAGGGCAGCAGAGCTGATTTAACCCTGTGTCAGAGACAGGGGGTGGGGTGGGGTGGGGGACAGAGAGAGACAGAGAGAGACAGAGACAGCAAGACAGAGACAGAACAAAAACAAAGCAAAAAATATGAAGAATTTACATTTTATCATCAATGTAAGATACTTTATTCTTTCATTTCTTTTGCCTTGAATTGGCTTTCAGCTGAAATGTTTTTCATTTTGTGGACTTTATATGTTTCTTACCTTTTGTTTTCCATATTTTATGTCTGTTATTCTTGGTGGTCTGTCCTATACAGCACCCGGCTTTCCATTTTTAGGACCTGGCTCATTGTGAACGCTGCCATAATTTGAGAATAAACAGACAAAATGAACGTATGCTGTGGATATCCATTAAAATCTAGTTTATTTACCACATTAGATTTCACACTTCTCAAGTTTGATTTGACTTCCTTTTTTTCCTTGGCTTGAATACATTTCCTTTGTTTCATATTTTGCTGACTTAAATTTTTTTCTTTTGTTTGATTGGCATGGCAATGACATATTTTATTCTTCGTGAAGATTATTCTTATGTTTAACTGATGAAATGAAAATTATCCATTTATACTAAGTATAGAATGGAATTGTTTCTATGTCATTCCTGAGCAAGGTAACAAAATCTTAGCATATTTATAAAGCTTATTTAAACATCATATCACCTATCACCCCCCCCCTCTCTCTCTCTGTGTGTGTGTGTGTGTGTGTGTGTGTGTGTGTCTACCTGTATTGAAGCATGTTAGCTACTAGCATATCCTATAGCTATGAGAGGACAACATGGGGGTTGTCAGTTCTCTTTGTTGGTTCTGGATAACAGACTCAGGTGAGCAGGGTCAAGGCTTTATATCATTAGTGCTGAGCCATCTCTGTGTGTTCCTTAGTCCACTTTGTGATACCCAGTTTCCCTGCACCCCTTTCTCTCTGGTGCTGGCATCAGTATTTCATCCTTGATATTTAACATGCATGAACAATCACCTAGACCCTGGATTCCACAGTTTCCTTGTCCTGTTCTTTGAAGTTTTGTGTATGATGCCTTTCTTTGGGCAGGGAGTGGCATAACATTCATTTCTGAGTTTTATATTCTTATGTAATTTAGAAATGTGAGGGTGTACATTTTTAAAAGTCTCTCTTTTTTCTCCCTCTCAAGCTTTTGTTTGACGATCACTTTGCATGTTCTCTGGCTCCATATGTAGTGCTAAAGCCAAAGATTTCCCCTCCATCTTCTTCCTCTCCACCTCTCCACCTCGCTCACTCGTGCCCTGGCTTGCCCATCAGTTCCTATGTACACTGTATCGGATCTCCTTGATTACTGACTCCCGCTTCAGCTAGGAATGGTGACATGGCTGAATTTGTTTCTTTTTTTCCCCTCATTGTCTCTTTATGTAACTTCTGAATCATGTTGTACCTGTGGTACCTCTGAGAAGCTTTCTCGTGGGATAAAGGTTGTATGTATGTGTCTTCCATATCTCACCCTTTTTTACATAATACCACTTGTGATGTCTACACATGAAGATGCCAAGGCTAAGAGGAGTTAATTTGTTCAAGAACTCCTGGTTCCCTAGTTTCCTATTTCCATCAGGAGGCAAACCCCTGTTTTAATAATTTTTAGCTGCCTTGTTGTGAATATTTTAATCTATCCTTTCAAGATCTTTCTTGCTCTCAGAATGTCCTCTCCCTACAGAGTCCTCATTTCCAAACCAAAGAAGGTGTAACTGATAAGATGCCTTCTTGAGGAGGGTTTCAGGAACACGAATCAGCCAGAGTTGAACTGAAATAAAATTCTCTCAAAACATCAATAACACCAGAAGAGCTGGGCTCCCATACAGGAGGAAACCAATGCTGTCTCTTTAAGTGGTTTATAAATTTGGAATCAATATAGTTTGAACCAGGGCAAGAAATATCCCAATGTTCAATTTGTTGCAAAGATCATAGGAAAACGAACTCCTCTGCTCATATCCATCACATTACAAAGCATTTCAAGTTATTTGTAAACACTGCTGGTCTAACGATAAATTTTTGCACCCTTCCTTCTGTCTGTGTTCAGCTTGTCCTTACTTTGCAACTGGCCTTTAGTGAGCAGTCTGTCTGACTCCCACAACTTTGAACTGCTTCTTCTGAGAACTGCAAGGCTTTTATCTGTGGATACTCCTGTCTCGTGTGTGTGTGTGTGTGTGTGTGTGTGTGTGTGTGTGTGTGTGTCTGTGTGTGTGTGTGTGTGTGTGTGTGTCTGTGTCTGTGTGTGTCTGTGTGTGTCTGTGTGTGTACATGCATGTGCATTCACATTTATGTGCATGGGTATGGAGGCCAGAGGTCCATTTCAGATGTCATTTCTCAGGAGCCATCTACCTTATTTTACTGAGACAAAGTCTTCCATTTTGCCCAGGGGCTGGCTGACTAGCAAAGCCACAGATCCATCTGTCTCCACCCTCTCAGAGCTGGGGTCTACAGCAGCACACCTGGATGTGTGCTTGGGTACTGAGGACGAAGTGCAAGTCCTCATGCTAGCATGGCAAACAGACTACCTTTACCCACTCCCCTGTGTTCTCCTATCAGCCCTCTAAGTATTTCCTTCAGGGAAAATGCTTCTGCTGGAATGGCTGGTTTTGCATTGGATACTTATTAAGCAAGCCCATGAAACCTAGCTTTGGTTTTGTGGTTTGGTTGCTTGTCCTAACGTAGTTCTGGGGTTGTGAGGGAGGTCAGCATGTGCTTGCGTGGATGAGCGACTTCTTGAGTCACAGGGCACCCTGTTTTGCAAGCCCTTTCTCCTCTATGAGGGGTAGTTAGGAGGAGACATGAGCTCAGGGGAGGAGGCAGCAGCTTTGCTTTGATCCATTTCAGGATGTGTGCTAGACCTTTGATGTTCACTTTTTAATTGCGAGCTAAAAGCACACAGCTCTTTTCTACAGTTTGACAAGCTGATGTTTGAGCAGTAGCCAAATAACTCACTTTAGTGAGCGGCTGAATTCTGACTTTCATAAACATTTAATGAATACATTTTTATTTATGTCAGTTTTTTTTTTTTAAAAAAAAATCCAGCTGCTGTTTGCATATTCCCCCACCCCCACCCCAAATTTTTTACGCTAATGCCAAAATTAGAGTATTTCGGTATTTCTGGATTTCCTGGTGAACACCTGCACAGGTGTGAAATTGGCATAAACTAAAAGGAGTGCTCTCTGCTTCCCTGTGCTTGTGGGGCATGTGTGCTGTCTTAGAGGGACCCACCACGTCACCTACTCTTGAGCCGTAGCCATCCCTGCCTTTGGATTGCAGAGGAAGGAACATTTTCATAAGGACCAAAGGGGCTTTCTGTGATGGAGCCCTTGATCATCTGGGACTTCTAGTTCCTTCCCTGACCATCTGTTTGACCTTTCGTCTAAAGTGTCTGGAGACTTTGTCTTTCTGCCAATTCGTAAAATTCTATTCTACAGGGAATGGAACGGAATATAATAAATCTTTGGGTACTCTGAACGTCACAGCCAGTATTGAGCATGTGCTCTGAACTTTAACCCTTCTTCAGTCTGAAAATGAGTAGAACTTGATTTATAGATATGGTTGTCTCTGAACATTTTTATTGTGGGAAGTTTCAAATACAACAAAAAATTCAGAGTGTTGTAATGTGTAAAACCATGTCTCTATCCTTCAGTCGCAACAGATGACAACGTTTGCTCCATCCTCCTCAGAATCATCCTACCCACTTGATGGTTTTTCAAGTGTTTTAAAGCAGATTGTAGGCAGCATATCATTTTATGTATAAACACATAGTGTCTCTGACTATAGATGCTATAAATAATTAGCATCTCTAACAAATAATCTACTCCCTTGCTTAACACATCCATAGTGTCGTAGCCAAAGCTGGCAAGACTCTCAGGGATTCTTCCTTAGTACCTACCCCAGAACTTCTCCAGCTGCCTGACAAATGTCTTTTGTCTCTGGGCACAGTGGCTGCCACCTGTTAGCCCGTCTTGTGAGAGGCAGGGGTAAGAGGATTATGAGGTCAAGGTTGGTCTAAGGTACACAGACAAACCTTGTCACAGAAAAACAAAACAAATATCACAAACCAAAGCACATCAACAACAGGAAACAAATGGCATTTGTCCCCTGGAGCGTTTGGACTGTGGTTCTTGGGCCTTGTCTCTCTTTGATCTAGCCCCCTTAATATTAAGACTAGGATAATTTCCTTGTATCTTGTCTGATTTGGGGGATTTGACTCATTGATTTTTTTTCTGGCCTTATTTCTGTTTTGGTTCGCTTTCCTGTTACTGTGACAAATACTGATGAACACCAATCTGGGGAGGAAAGAGTTTATTCTCATCTTCCAGGTTCATTCTGTCATTTGAGGGAAACCCAGGCAGACTTTGAGACCATGGAAGAATGCAGCTTCCTGGCTTGCTCTCCTCAGTTTGCTCAACTTCCCTTCTTGTACCACCCTGGACTACCTGCCCAGGGGTGGCACCCACATGAGCTGGGCTCTCCTATATTAATCTTTAGCCAAGAAAATGCCTCACGGAGATAGATACCCAAAGGCCGATCTGATGGAGGCAATTTCCTCAACTGAGATTCCTTCTTCCAAGGTAATTTTAGGTCAAGTTGAACCCCTTACCCCTCAAAAAAAGAATGAAAGAAAAGAGAGAAAACCTAAGCACATTCTCCTGTTTCGTCTCCTTCTCTCCCTTTATTTATTTTTGTCAGTGAGTGTAGCTGGCCTTTGCTACTTTGTGGGTTCTTTGTCCCACCCTTTTTCCCATCACCCCCTACATTTCACCCCTATCACTAGATAGGAGAGACAGAAGGATAGAGGGGAAAGAGAGATCTGTGGATCTAATTTCTTTCATCTTGTTTCTTCTCTTGTTTCCTTTTTGAGCACGACTACTAACAAACCTCAGTCAATCCCAGTGAATGACCACCAACCTTACCTTTCAGGATCCTAGCCTTAATCTACCCTCTGAAAAGTCCCCAGAATTCCAAACCTTACATAATCACAGAAACTGTCTGGAGCTGACAAAACCACGCCTCTGTTAGAGCACGAGGCAAATCATAGTCAGCTGCTGCAGAGCAGCCCCATATGCCAGACACCTGGGATTAAAATGAAAAAAAAATTTTTTATAATATTTCTTTTTTTTTTTTTTTTAAAGAAAGCCAAAATTCCAGACGTCACTACAAATGACTTCCCACTCACTGCGCTTACCTATATAGCTTTAGCCGCTTGGGGACTGTTGATTTTTCGGTCCTTAGTTTCCTGAATACTGGGTGTAGAGTGCTGCTGGCCAGTCCTGCCCTCTCATCCTACCTCCGTCCCTTCTATTCCCCCATGTCTGTAGCTTTGCTTCTATGTCCAGATACAAACAATATCTGAGTTTTAATCTTCAAGATGCCTAGATTGTTTGGTAAGTTTCTGTGCCATCCACCCCTCCATTGTAGACACTTCCCGTCATCTCTCACTTACATTGTTTCCCTGGAGGTTATAACAGTCACAGAGCAATTTAATAATGTTCTCTCCTATAAATAGGTATGGCCATCTCATGCCTCTTACAGGTATTTATAGTTTCTCTTTGTATTTTACATGTAGTCTTCTTGAACGTGTAAGGTATGTCTCAGACCCTCCCTGTCTACCCAGAGAGGTGAGTGATTAAACTCCACTAACATTTTTATCTTGCTTATCCATAAATGGATATGAGCTAGGCTTGACCCTTTGTGTGAGCTCAGTTAGAACCCGTATAACAATAAACACACACACACACACACACACACACACACACACACACACGTGTGCAAGCTGGTTTGCCCCTGGTTGCTTTGACAGTTTTAGAGCTGCAGATGGAAATTTATAGAGAACCTTGGCTTCAAGTTCGGAATGAAGTTTGCCCGGCACAGCGCTCAGTGGGTTCTGGTGGAGGTGGGTCTCTGTGCAATGCAGATGGTTGACCCATTTTGTCTTTGAGTATATAGATCTTCCTTCCAGAAGCAGGAAACATTATCTATATAAGTAGCTCTAAAATCAAAATACCTAAGTTTAAAAAGATACGATTTGTAACCCTGAATACAAAGATTGTCTAGCAAATGAACAAGGCTGACATGAAGGCCAGCTGTGTCTGTGTAGGAGACCTAGGCTTAGCTAAGACACAAGTTCAAATCTGTGCAATTATCTTGAGCAAGTCATGAGGAGTGTTTTAGATATATCTCGGTGTTTGCAGTATTTTCAAAACAATTCAAATATGATTATTGTGATGTCCCTTTTCATCCTCACAATGCCGGAAAAGGAGTTTTGTGTGTAACTATATCACTCTGAATGTACCCGATCTCTGATCTCAGAAACAGAAGCAGCTCTGGACCTGCTTAGCACTTGGAAGGGAAAAGGAACTTTTTTTTTTTTTCTTTTTTCGAGACAGGGTTTCTGGCTGTCCTGGAACTCACTCTGTAGACCAGGCTGAGCCCGAACTCAGAAATCCACCTGCCTCTGCCTGAAAAGGAACTTTCATAAAGCACACTGCCTTACTTAGAACCATCGGGCCATAGTTATTCAGAATTTCAGAAGTCTATGTATTTTGGGAGGTTAATGTGACCCGTGCATACAGTACGGACTGCCCCCCCCCCCAGCCAAGTTTTAGGCAGTTTCTAAGAATCGAGTCGACGTTATTTCCACAACTAATTTTGTGAAGATTCAGTCATACTTAGTAAGATCAAAGGCTCAGGAGCATGCTTTCCTATGGGGTCATGTTTAATCACAAAACTACGAGGACTTCCCTGGACTCCAAGAGTATCAGCGGTAAGACAGGAGACTGCGAATCTTCTGGTTCGCGAATGAACATATGCTCCACTTAAAAAACAATAAATAACCAAATATCACAATCAGCTTTTAAGTCCATCTCGTAAATTCCATTTATTTCACTAAAGAGGAGGAAATACAGTGAGTCCACATCTGAAACAGCCTTGGCCTTCAGTTTAGCCTGTTGTCTATCAGACCCTGGTTAAGTTGACCGATAGACAGTTCTCTGCCAGGCTTACTATTACCCAGGGAGGAATATTCCCCTTTGCCTCTGTGTTCTGCCACTGTGCTCCCAAATCACCCTCATCCCACAGCAATGAGGATACTTACCTAGTGCATTTGTAGACAATGTCCAAATATGGTAGATGTAGCCATTAAGTAAGTGAGCTGCCACAGAAAGGGGACCCGAACATGGAATATGCATATCTGTCAGTTCTAGCCCTTAATGTGCACCATATACTGTAAATGAGGACAGAATGCATAGATGGAAAACAAATGCAAACATTGTGCTTTTGTGTTTTAAAATGAGTCTAGTAAGTGAAGCTCTGGAGCATAGACTTGTAATCTTTTCTGCTTGGGAGTCAGAGGCAGGAGGATTGCAAGTTTAATGGCCACTTGGGATTACAGAGCTCAGGGCTAGCCTGGGCAAATGGCATTCTATCTCAAAATGCAGAAGTCTGAAGTGTGTCATTAGAGTAGAACCCTGGGTTCTGCAAAGGAAATAAGTAAGAATCAAGTAGTGTGTCCTGGTGTGTGCATGCATGTGTGCTTGTGTGTGTGCCTGCTTGTGTGCTTGTGTGTGTGCATGCATGTGTGCATGCGTGTGTGCTTATGTGTGTGCACACGTCTATTTAGCACATCAGGGAACTTTTAGAATCTGCATTCTTCAACCATCTCCCTTCCTGTTTTCTAAATTTATCTGGCGTTGCTTTCAATCTGAACTCAGCTCCGAGGCAGCAGCTTAGTTCTATGCAAGTCCTTTTCTGGGGAATGTTTTGTGTGAAAAGATCGAAGTGTTTGTTTCTTTTAAAAATTGATACCCAAAATTATTTCTGCCCTTTGGAAGTGTGTGTTCTGCAGGATCCTTTTGTGGATTTTGCTCAACTGGCTTGTGAACTAGTTCATCAAGTCAATGCCACATGCTCAATATCTAAATATATTTATAATGAGGTATTATGTGAACAGGCAATAAAAATATACCTGTCTTACATCCCTCAAGGAGAGAAAGAGAATATTTATATGTGCAAATGCTCTACAGTTCCTCCAAGAACTCTTAAGACTCACGTCTTATTCTAACTTTATACAGTTTTCCGGTTGTTGATTGTTTGGGTAAATCTTCTTTCTCAGAACTCTAAGGGCTGCTCAGAAGGTTGAGCACAGCAGTCCTGGGTAAATGGCACAATGGGTTGGAGTTTCTTTACTAAACACATCTTCCATGGAGCCAGTGAGTTCTTAGCGGAGTTCTCATAAGGAGGTCGTTGGGACTCAGAACCTGAGAGTTAGGTACATCGCTGCGAATTGCTCCTCAGCACTGATGCTTGCTGGTGGCGGGAAGCAGTGAGGAGAAGGGAAGGCTGAATGTATGATTTAAAGATGAACGTGAAATAATTGTTGAACATTTCAGTTGCAATATTACCAGGAGCTTCATGAATCCAAGAGGCGTAATTACCGTCAGCGAAATGACACAATTTGGTTGTTCATTGGTTTTCAAATAGTTTTCGAGTAATCTTGGGTGGGTAGTTAACTTCCTTCTACCCCAGGCCACCTCATCTGTAAAGCGGGATTAATAAGTTTCTCCCCTCAAGGGGTTGTGAAAATTAAATGGGTTACTCTGGCCATCAGAGCTTGAGCTACAAGTGAGTTCTGTGTGGATATTTGCTGCTCACTGCATGACTGGCATCATTTATAGGGTGACATGTCCGTTACTGCGAAGCCTCCCCTACCTCTGTCTGAAATCCCAAGGCACTGTGATAAGGGAATGGTGCCAGGGCCCAGCGTAGGGCAAGTGACTTCCTTAAGGCTCCAGAGTAAAAAGTCCCAACGAGATGATTCCTGCCTCTCATCTCCAGAGGTATGGTTTATTTAATATAGAGTGGGAAGACCCATCCTCTGAGGAGAGGACTCAACTCTTGTAAAGCTAAGCTACAGAAGTGGGGTTTAAGGTGGGTGGTTGGGAAAGAACAGACTCCTTGTGCTGAGGCTGTCTTAAGGAGAGGCCATCACCTGAGTCTTTACTCCTGGCCCGCCGCCACCACAGCAGCTGGCCTGTAGCAAAGGCTGAGTGGCGGCTTCTCAGTTGGCCGACTGTAGAGGGGAATCGGGAAGATGCATTAGGAGTAACGGGCCTTGGGAAGGTAGAGAGGTTGACCGTTTGTGAGCTCCGAAGGGTTCTATACGTGAGGAAATGGACTCAGCTTTGAGTTTCAGAGGCCTTCTTTTGTGGGGTGTCTAAGCGTTCTAGGAAGGGCCCATGTGGTCTGGAGAGAACAGGATGCCTTTACCTCACATGAAGGAATGCTTCAGAACTTTGAGTCAGATTTCCTCAGTGACCCCATTTGTTTCTGAAGTCTGCCCTAGCCATTTCTCTGGCTTCGCTTCTGTCTAAGCCAACTGGATTTTAGTAGCTGAGAAAGGTGAACCTGAAGGCTAGGTGTCTAAGTTATCGGAGCAACCCAAGGAGAGCCATTTCTTTGCTAGCCAGTTCAAATTCTCCCAGACTGTTTCCTATGCTGTGTTCCTCAGAGTAGCCACCCTCTTTAAAAGACTCCACAGGTGTGATGGCTCATGCGTTTCATCCCAGTACTTAGGAGGCAGAGGCAAGATGATTTCAGTGAGTTCAAGGCCAGCCAGGGGTATGTGAAGAGACTGTCTCAGAATCCGCCAAAAGAAGTCTTCTCAAAGCACGGCCTCTCCTTGCTGTCTGTGGTCCTCTCTCCTATGGTCTGTTCTGCTGTAGGTGTCCGTTAGGTGATGCCTATGTTTGCACTGCTGCCCAACTCCCTGAAGAACCTGGCTCTTTTGTTGTAAACAACGGAATATCTAACAGCCATGCCTGTTTGAGGAAATGTACTCATTTTCATTATATGAATCATGTGAGAAAAAAAATAAAGGTCAATAGCCATATGAGTGATTTGGTAAAGCACACACAGCTAATTTCTTCATGTACATCATCAGTTCTGATTCTTTGCCTCTTCTTAGGTGGACCAGATTAATAACCAGGAAACAGGGGAAGGTTTTGTAGAAAATATGCCGTGAGACTTTTGCACATTCGGAACCCTATTTAGCTTTTGAGTGAAGCTCATCTGATGCGGGAGGAGAAAAATCATAGGATGATACTGCTGGTGGATGTGTAGGGACTGTATGTCCACTGGCATGGGGTAGAGGATATGTTCATAACTCTAATAGTTGAAATCCCGTAAGCACGTTCCCTGGCTAATTAGTTAACTTAATCAGTTGACATTTACTTTTGGCACAGAATGTATCAGGACCCACTGTGCCAGACACCAAGGTCACAGAGACTAGGGAGCTCACTCTCCACCTGGAGGGACCACCCAGTCTCTAGTGAGCAATCACAGACAACAAGTTTCTAAGCATTTTCCATCATCTCAGTAATTCTCACAGTGGGTGTGATCATTCTGTCATATCCCAGACGAGCCTGACATCCACTATGATTTCAAGTCCAGGTCACCTAGGGCTGGGTGGCATTCACATGTAGCCCTGCTGTGGATTCTACTGTCTTAGATGATTCTTCTGCAGGAAGGAGAGAGGTGCTTCCTAAGTTAGCATTCCCTAACAGTAGTTCATAGCTCCAACTGGTGATGAGGGATTTGGAGCAGAGAGAACACAGAAAGGATAGGGCCTAGAGGGCAAGCGCATGTGTCGGTTTCAAGTCAAACAGGCCTCACTGCTTGCTAGCCGTGTGGAATAGCACTCTACATGTTCCCATCTGTATGTTGGAGGCTGCCATATCTGCCACGTTAATGTCCGAAGGATCTGTACTAGTCTCTGGCTGTGGTCAATAATATTAGCAGAGTAACAACAATAGGAATGAGCAGAGAAACAGATTTGTTCTCTCTCTCTCTCTCTCTCTTCTCTCTCTCTCTCTCTCTCTCTCTCTCTCTCTCTCTCTCTCTCTCTCTCTCTCTCTCTCTCTCCCCTCACATTGACCCATGAAACAGTTATTCATTTGCCTTAGTGTTTATATCCCTGCCTCTCCTTGCCGTCTGTGGTCCTCTCTTCTGTGGGCTGTTCTGCTGTAGGTCTCCATGATAGGCACTATAGGGAGTCAAACACTGACTAGCTTAAATAATTCCCTTTTCTGACAAGTGTATCATGTGCCACATTTCTGACCACCCGTACATTCAGGAAAGAGGGGGATGTTTAGAAGCAAAGAGTTAATGCACATAGTAAGAGGTTGTATGTAGTTTTGGAAGGACAGTTATTCATAAGGAAGGGATAGCAGGGTGATTTGAAGATTCCATTAGGCATCTGCTATTGTGCTGGATAGTCTCAGTTTCCCCATGCAGTAGAATGAGCTAGTCACCCTGTATAGGAGGAGGAGGAGGAGGAGGAGGAGGAGGAGGAGGAGGAGGAGGAGGAGAAAAAGTATCAAATACATAGTCAGTAAATGCCCACAATTGGGCATTTGAAAGGGAAAGTATGAAATGGGACCCAGGGAGGTCGGTGAAGTAAGTGTTGGGCACCAGTTCTGCTGGACGTTTTACATACAGGACATTTCTAGTTCCAATAATTCCAATTAGCCGTTTACTAGTCCGTCTTACAGAGGAGGTGATGGTAGTTGTATTCAGTTAGTCTCTTTCTTTGCCTCTGAGCTCCTGTTCTTTGTGGAACTCTCTGGTCCTTTTTTTTTTTTCTTACTGTGCTTGAGTCGATCATCCTCCTTCCTTCCCTCCCTCCCTTCCTTTCCTTCCTTTCTTCCTTCCCCCTTTTCTTCCTTCCCTCCTCTTCCCTTCCTTCATTTATTACAGTTAGGGTTGAGCCTGTTGCCTTTCATAGTCTAAGGCACTGCTCTACCACTGAGCTATATCACCAGCTCTATTTTATTTTATTTTATTTTATTTTATTTTATTTTATTTTATTTATTTTGAGACAGGATCTTGCTAAGTCGCCCCTGCTGCCCTCATAGCCCCTGCAGGCCCCAACTTTCACAATCCTTTTTACCTTAGCCTCCCAAGTACCTGGGATGACACAGCTGCCTCCCCAGGCCCAGCTTGGGTTTTATTTCTGATTTCCTATGGGACACAATGTGCATCATGCATTTAATATAGTTTATTTCTAGAGATGTCTAGAATTTCTTAAAAAGAAATTTCTTAAAATTTCTTATTGCCGAGGGATAACCTCCATAGTTTGTCTTTTTCTGCCACCCAGCAGCTGTCTCAGCCCAGGGTTATCTCTGCTATCCCACACTTTCCTTTTTTTTTTTTTTTTTTCAAGTTCTCTTTTGCTGAAACCAAGCCCAGGACAGAAATCAAAATAAGCTGCCTCAACCGCGCCTTTCTGCACCTTCAGGTATCAGGGATAAAGGCTGTCCAAGGTCTGACCTTCAGTTGCGAGCTTTGAAGTTCAAAAGTGGACAGGTGGAATTACCGTGTTCTTCATTGCCCTTCGGTGCAAGATATATTCTAGGCTGCAGAGTAAGTGCGAACAGCAGCAAAATTACAGCCCCCTCCTGCCACTAAGTAAGTCAGCAACGGCCCTTCTGTGGTCAAAATGGCAAATTCAGCAGCAGCTATTCGATGGGGATTTGCAAAAACTTCCCCATGGCTGTTAGGAATCTTGTTCAGCAGTGTCTTTGAAAAACCTAATTCTGTGCAGAATTAGCCGGGTAGATAAGACCTCAGCTGCGATCAATGTTTTAAACACATCTACTTTGTAATTTCTCTCCACGTCTATTTTGTATCCAATGCTTGCAAAGTCTATTAGGTACCTATCCGGATATCCAACATTCATAAGTTTGATAGCCATGCTGAATTTGATTTCCATATTAAGATAACAGACCCATGCCTGTATGGAGTCAGCTCGCCATACAAAGCCACCATACATCACTTGGGCCTGTGATGAAAGAATAGACTCGCAGCTGTGTGAGTGCTAGAATACCCAAACACGAATTAGACTCGCGCGCACTTGGCAAAAGTTCAGAAAAGGAGCTTAATCTGGTTTCATCTGAGACTGCTTTTCTCTGGTCTAGAGTACCCTCCCCCAAGATGGTGTGTCTGATACCAGATCACAACGTAATGGTAATGACGCAAAAGCAGAGAAAGCCTGGAAGACAAGGGGCACATTTTCCCCCTCAGAGATTTTTTTTTAACCACCCCCCTCTTCTGTTGGCTTGCCCAGGTCCCACCTTTGAAATTCAAGGCCATTCGCCTATTAGATAAATTAATCATAGGCCCCAAACCAGTGTGCGTAGCTCTCTGATCTCACTCATATCTATAATTAAGGGTAAATATAATCTTCTTTTTTAGAAATGAGCCACCCACCCATTACACTTAAAGTGCTGACAGAAATGGATTAATAGTTCAGAGCAAGATGATTTTTAGTTTAACACGGGGGGGGGGGGAAAGTTGGTAATTTAAGCTTCAAGCAGTTACTTCTATTTTTGATTACCATTCAGTTATAAATCTAATTTGAGATATAAGCCGCTTCTCTGCTTCCCAAGTTTAACTTGAGGTTTACAACCCTTGTTGCGTAAGCACCGCTTAGTAGTTGATCAAGGAATGAAGGCAGTCAGCTCCCAAATGGAATAAGGGCAGGGCTAAGCTGATGCTAGGGATAGTCTGCAAGTTCGAACATGCTTTGAAAGGAACAACAGTTTGACCCTCCCCTCCCAGAATCTTGACTTCCATGTAGGAATGGCTATTCCAGGCATGGCTCTTTGTTGGTGTGTGAGGTATGGCGGGTACCTCTCCAAACCTTTATGCTTACTGAACAAAATCTGCATGTTTTATTCTTTGCTGTGTACTTTAAGGCTTGAAATTGTTTCTCTTTGGACCTGAAAAAGGGGAATGACTTGTCTCCTCACGTGTGAACAGTTAAGCAGGTTTACAAATATGACTTGAAGATGTACAGGTTTGTTGTGTGAAACATCTTATCTTGCTTCCAGGGTTTCCTGGCTGACTGGAGGAGCTAAGTAATGTGGACCCAGAGTAACCATAGAACACAAAGTGACACAGTGTTAAAGAACAGAAAAACCAAAAGCCAAAATCAAACACACCAAACCAATCAACCAACCAACCAAACTAACCCCAAAACAGAACCCTAAAACTTTTCTAATTCTGTTTAAGACAAGGATGCATTTGCCCATTTGAGAGTAGACAGCTTTGAAACTTAACTTCCATGAAGCATAAATTTGTTTTTCAAAGCTATACACGCTTGAAGGCAATTTTATAAGCAGATGAATGCCTTATCTTTTATGTGTACTTTTTATTTAATTTGCCTTAATCACATGTCATTGACTTTTAAACATTCATGTACCCAAGTGTTTCGGCAGTGGAAATTATTTCTAATCTCTCTCATCGCCATAGAGGGTTAGGCATGTGTCATAAAGACCAAACAATAGTAAATACCCATTGTTCATTTTACAAGTAGACTCTACAATAAGAGCATATATATTTTTATCTTCATTTTCCCTGTGGGGGTGATTTAAGGTCCCTTTAAGTTTGAGGAAATGTTTGTTTTTGTTTCTTTAGAAGAATGTTCCATTGTCCAAGTGGAAAAGAAAAGGGAACAAACAGATCTAAAAGAAAGAAGCAGGAATGTGCTTTGGGGGGCTGGGTGGGTGGGGGGAGATTGCCAGGAGTGTCTAGTGGGAAGTATTCTGTGGCCTTTGGTCCTGGGATCCACATAGCTCCTGTGGCTGCATAGACAAATTGGAAGCTGATTTGCTTTTGACTGGCACACAGGAAGATTCCCTTTGAAATCAACAACAAGGAGGTCAGCCACAGCCAGTTAGCTGGGCTGTGATTATCTTTCTTTCACAGCTCCATTGTGAATGCTACTGAAACTCAGGTCAGCTCGCTCGTTTGTCTTTATGTTTGCCTACTATATAAATGTCCTTTTCTGGGACTGAAACCTTTGCTACCAGGACCAACAGGAATCAACCAATGGTTAGACCCAGGAAAAAGAAAAGTGAATATTTGGGAATATTTATTCAACCCTTTCTTGAGGATTTTATATATTTTTTGGGGGGATGGAAGAGAGAAAAGGAAAAATAAGAGTAATGATTGCCAATACAGTGTCAGCACCATTGGCAAATACCAAGCTAGTCTTATTTCATGGGCCATGAATGAGGTAACTTAATGGTAGACCATTTACCTAGAATGCAGGAAGCTCAGCATACTGTAAAATAGTAACAATAACATATAAATACTATATTATTTATATTACTGTTTTCAAACTCCTTTACTAATAAAATGAAGACTCAGTTGTAGGTTTACCAACTTATGGAGAGGTAATGACTTCCTATCGTTCACACCTTTATCAGTGGAGATTTAAAAAAAAAATCTTGGATTAATGTTTAAATAAATGTAGATTTTGGTCAGTAGGCATTTCTCAAGAGTAGAATTTCAGGTTGGGATTCTCAATATTTGAGTACCTAAAATGACTTTTATAAAATGTTTGATGTTGTACCTCTAAATGCCCCCCCCACCTCAATTCCTGGAAAAGTTGGTCATAATACGTGGAGTGCTTTAGCTTGCCACTATTAATACTTCTGAATCTTCCGGTGTTCTAGAGAGGCAATCGTTGGGTGTGCTGATCTTAGATTCTGACCTGGCAAAGGACCCAATTGTCATCCTTTGTGGCTGAAACCAAGCCGCTGACAGTGAACTCATAGCTGGTTGGCTGGTTGCTCAGGAAGATGCTTCCACTCCTAGAATTTCTTCTTCAGTTCTTTTTTTTTTTTTTGAAAGTGATGTTTATTGTGTATCCCTGAACACGCCTTAAGCTTGAAGCAGTGAAGACAGGCATGCCAATGGCTGACTATCCTGTTACAAAGTTGTCACTCATAGTCACAGAAATTCCCCGCCATGGTCAGCTCTCTGTATGATAGATATTTAGCTATATAGTGGTAGCTAGGAGAGCTTTGAACTTTTATTTCCCAGCTTATGGGTCATATTTGACCAATTGCTTTCACTGGAAGACATGCCACTTTGTTGAGCTATTAGGAATCAAAAAGACTGTCTTAATTTAAAACAAGGACCCTTTGTTTTAGGTGGTGACTGCCTTGTGAAATTTTTCAGTTCTCAGCGGGTTAACCAGGGAACAGGGGCAGAGTCATAATTGGCCTATTTAGAGTATTTTGCATGTGAATAGTGTGTTAGTGAAGCATCCCTAAGTCTGTTGTGAGTGACATGGTGATTAGAATTTAGATTAGGGAAAACACATTCTGTACTTTATCAAGGACAGTAATTAGTTCAGTCAGTAGAAGTTGATTACAAGTAACGATAAAGTTAGATTTTTAGTACTTAATTTTAAAATTTCTTTATTAAATAGCAAATTTGTTCTTAATATAAATGGTACTATCTACACTTGTTTTATTGCCTATCAGAATAATTTAAAGAACAATGTGTCCAATGCAGAGTATAATCAGGAGTTTTATGTATTGTGGGTAAGTTCCTATGTAGCTTTTAGGAAATATTATGTAATCTGTCTTATGTCATCATTTTTTTTTGAAAGTTTAGCAGTTTGTCACATTGTGGCAACTTGATGATGTTGTGGGAATGTTCTAGTGTTCAGGTAAATGTTGACTCCGCAGGGGATTTGTTTCAATTTCTGGCAGTCTTCAGGAGAGCTCCTCGGATTTGTCCCCGTTTGCAGAGAATGCCCACTTTTGCTATATTTTTGAAAGTTTGCCCTGGGATTTGAATTTCTTCTCCACTGATCTGGCATTCTGTGCTCTGTGAGAGCTTTGTAAAGTCCCTGATGATCAGAATGTGTTCCATAGAAAGTGGACTGTCCACACTCACACCCAGTGTGTACAGCTGGGAAAATCATGTGTTCAAAAAATGAGATTCAGGTTTGTCCTTTCGAAACGTGGGTCTGAATAGTTCCCAGACTGGAGCCTAAGCTTGGGGAAAGAAAACATCCATCTTAACGAAATGACATTTTCTTATGAAATTAAAGTTTTTATCATCTAAAATGATTTTTTAAAAATATATTTGCTTTAAGGGGGGTACCATCTATCTTCTTCAAAGTAAAGAGTTGAAGATACCCAATTTGATGATAGCTTCCTCCCGAGCTTTTGCTTTTTTTGGCAGGTATTCTGTTCATTGTCTTAGCTCAGCAAATGCTGGTTTCTGGATCGCTCTGCTTACAATCAGGTGCGAGGTGGTAAATGCAAAAAATTAAACGTCTGTATTTGTTTTTCTGCTTTTCTCCTTCTAGCAGAGTCTCCTCGGAGGGGACATGGATATGGGCAATCCAGGAACCCTTTCGCCCACCAAACCTGGCTCCCAGTACTATCAGTATTCTAGCAATAACGCCCGGCGGAGGCCTCTTCACAGTAGTGCCATGGGTAAGAGCCTCTTGTGTTTGAATCCCTGGAGTCTTTATTAAGTTCAGTTTTTAAAAAGAATTCTACACTACCCCTATTTTGCCCCCAAAAAGCCTCCCATCCCAAAAGATTTGAGCCAATCCTCATCTTGGTGCCTCTCCTATTCCCCCATTCTTGGTGATTCTCCTATATGGTAATCTTTACACCACACCATAACTTTTAAAAATGTTTGATTATTTTGTCATGTCACTTGACTGAACATACCAAGAAACCTGTGTTATAAAACACAGAGTAGTCGCAAGGTAGATTCCATCTCTTCATTTTCACTAGTGAAGCGGCATTTCATCTGTGGTGTAGCATGAAAGGGGAGATAGTTGCTGGAGCGAGTTGGGATGTCTATTAAAGAGAGTCTGCTCTAAGCCCAGGAATGTCCTAGTTTGACATCTTTCCTCTTGGAGAACTGGGCACATGGGATCTCACGGCTTCTTCATTTTCTTTCAGAGGTGCAGACAAAGAAAGTCCGAAAAGTTCCTCCAGGTTTGCCGTCTTCAGTAAGTACTGCCTGGTTTTTGCTTGGTACTTTGTCCGTTGTATTCTGTTTGGTGTCAGTAGAAAGCTAATGTGAAATCAATGAGGTTCCATGCACCCAGAGCTGCTGTGTGCACATCTAGAAAATGGAGAAGGTAGGAGTGATCAGCTTTACCTGACCCTCTCTGTGGTGATGAATAGCCTCTGATGGAAGGCTCCAGGCCTCTGTTGGGATTCTGCAAGTTAAGCTCTGAAGAGAGCCTTGAAAAGGTGCCTCAAGTTGCAGAGCTTTACCTGTCCAGGGCTTTGGAGAGCCTGCGTATTCGTTTCATGGGTCGGTTACATTCTTTGTCCGTATTATGATGATTTATGGATTTGCATGCGAAAGGAGATTTGTGGAGCGGATTTAGGGAAAAAATTACATGGGTTTCAGCCCAGGGTGCAGGGAGAATGTCTCTATTTTCTGAAGAGGTTGGTGAATACGAGCTGCAAAGGTGGTCACTGTTTGCACAAGTGAGGGTAGGAGAATCCAGCCTTAAGCAAAGCATTCTGGGCACCTGTAATCCCTGGGGCTGTGGAGAGGGCATGCTGACGTGGTGCCCCAGGCCCCGGCCTAGGAAACGTTGGTTATAATCACAGGAAAGGCAGGACACATTGATTTGAGTTCATGCATTTGCAAATTTTAGGTCCTCCAAGTATTTAATTTGTTTATGATAGATCCATTGCTAGTAATTTTCTCCTTACGTAAAATAAAAATATGATTTCCTCTCTCTTTTCCCTGTTTTTTTCTTTAATTCCTTCCAGTGTTATACATGTAAAGACGTTTTAATGTAATCTTCTAGTATGTTAAAAAAAAAAAAACAGGCTAATGGGCCTTATAAGTCCTTATACTTTAAGATAAAATTATATTTAGATTTCTGAAAATATATTACCAATCAGTGCACTCGCTGGTTTTATTTCATTTTTAGTAAATTGGAAGAATAATGGGTTTTGCAAATGTGCTAGATTAACCCACACACCTGTGTATTTGACTTGATTTCAGTTCAGCTCATCCAAAAAATTATTAAATGAATCTATCAGAATAAGTCGTATCAAAAGAAAAACCTCACAAATTTTGTATGCTGATTATCAGACTTGATAATGTTGAAGAAGCACCACAAAATTAGCCATAAATATGGAAAAATATTGTGTAAATAAAACTGCCAATGGCATATAAAATAGTCATTTTAGAATATCAATATGTCACTTAAAACTGTATCATGTTGTTATTTCTTGAGTTCCTATATTTCATTCAGATTGGCTGCTTTTGTAGGCATATTTTCATCTTGGAAGTTAGTGGTAGAGTTAATATAGACAGAATTTTAGATGAATAGTTTTAAGGACAGCTTCAAGTGATAAAGTCCTTGAAGTTGTTTACATTTTGGTTGTTAGTGACTGTGTAACTCTGGATGGGAGCTTGGAGAACTCAGCTTATCTCATTTTATCTGTGCCTCAGGTGAAAAGAAACTTTAGGCTTTCTGTCTCTGTGTTTTGTTGTTTGTTTTGTCTTACTGCAAAAAAAATTGCAGAAATCTTCACTGTTTCTTAGGAGTTATTTGAAGTGGCTATAATCTTACTAATTATCGGTAACTTCTCTTAACTCATAAATATTTATGTATAAATATAAATATTTCTCTCTAGTTAGTTGGTCTCTACAAAAACGTTTTCAAGAGCTTTTTATTACTGTTGGTGGCATATCACATTGCACTATGCTAAGGAAATCTTTCTCTTCTAACATGACTATTAGATATGAGAAACTTGTTTATATTATTCAAGTTTTGGCTTTTGATGGACACTCGCTTTACGATTAATGCTTCTGAGAGAACTTTTTTTGTGGCTAAATATGTTACAGTCCTAAGGGATACATTGATGTATAGCCCTTCTTCAAAAGATGAGAAACAAGATAAAAATCCAGTTAAGATTTAAGCAGAAAGAATAAGATAAATCTGAGGAGTGATTTTTGGCTCCCATCACCACTTTATTGGTAATTCTAGAACATCTTGCTCCTCTTTCGGTTGGATGTACTTAGTGTACATTAGCTTTGTTATATTCTGTGACTGATAAGGAGATCCCATGCCTGGCCACCATCAAGTATGTATTTTTACTTAATTTCAGGAAACTGTGCTAGACACAGTAGCACTTTGGCTCTAGTAGATCTGGATTTCTGTATTTTTAGATCTCCATCTCCCTTATTCTTTTTTAAAGTTCAAATAAAATTATGTGACGTATCTGATACAAGATCCTTCTAAACCTTGCTTCAACATATTCTTGAGTATTTGTGTAACAGATAGTAAAAGACTAGGCTAGCAGTCTCTGATAGTGAATAGATTAAAGATATTGATGTTCTCTTAAATACACATTTACCATGAGAAATAGTAATAAATCTATTACAGTCTATCATGTCAACACATCCCCTATCCCCCAGTGAAATAGCCCCTCTCTCTTTCATAGATGAACATTTATAGTATGGTATCGCATAGACACATGTGGTAATACAACTGAGAGTGAGAGATGGACTTCTCTCGCTCTCATGAGGCTCTTTCAGGCTATCTGGGTCAAGGAAGTGGGAGAATTGCCTAGCTTTGTTTAAAAGCTCTGCTTTGCCTACTGAGAGAGGGAAGGGATTGGGAGGAGGCAGAGGGAGAGACAGAAAGAGAGACACACACACAGAGAAATACAGAGACAGAGACAGAGAACTTGGCTCAGTATCATATCATAGTTTTGGTACAAGGCATGAACATGCACTTGTACTGTGTGCCACATCTGGAGACCTTGAGTCACTGTAAAGGCTTGACACAGGAGGATGATATAAACATTACCGACAAAGGTCTTTAGAACCAGGGAACAAGAGAAGACAGGCCCTCTGGAGTGATGACTAAGGTACTTTGGTTAAGGAAAGACTGTGGGAAATGGTACTTATTCAGAGAGCCCCATCTCCTGCTGTAGAAGGCTGTCCTGGTTTCTTCCCACACCTTAAAGGTTACCCTTTCAGCCGTGTCCCACTAGCTCACATCCTTTGGCATCCTGAGAGACTTCAACAATAAAGCTGTGCCAATGCTCGAAGCCACTGATCACTTAGCATTTACAGCCTTTCGAATCTACATGTGAACTTCTTGTCTGGTTAGATCTCCGAATCTTGATTGTCTGTTTCACACCGCCTTTCCTTGTGATCTTGGGACTTGGCGGCTTTACTACCCTTCCCAGCAAGTTTCTTGTTTGCGGCTAGCCTAATAATCATGCCAATTGAGCCGTGTATTTATGCAGAGAAAAAAATGCACCATATTAAATTACAGCTTAAGAGAAGTGATCCACGCTATTTTTTTTTACTAGAAATTAACATGATAGAATTAAAATCTAGAAAGGAAAAATTTCCAAAGTGTACCGTTTAAAAATATTCTTGTCAAATGCACAGAAAAAGGAGCAGATGTCTTTTGGAAATTTTATTGTGCCCACTCACATGTAAGCATACACAGTCTCCATCTTCCTATTGGAATTATCTACATTGTATCAGAACGAATGAAGAGTTACAGCTTTGTAATTCAGACGGTTGTGGAGTCGGTCTCCACTTTAATTGCAAACCTTCCCATAGGCTCCCTCAGGCTTTCTGGAACATTGTAAGATTCTGGAAATATAAAGGTTTACCCTGAGAGCTATTTTATGGTCTCTGTCATCTCCAGTGAGATTTTCACAAAGTAAATTTTTCAGTAAAATCTAATTTCCATGTTAAATTGTAGTTTTGGTTTATTTATTTATGTTTAATGCAGGAGGAGCTGCAAGCTGTAAGTGGTCTGAGATAATTTTGGATGCGTGCATCCTGAGGAAAAGATTCTAAAATAAGATTGGAGCATCTCCAAGAAAATTTGAGGCATGAGTGGGTCCTTAGGTGGATTTGAGAAAACAAAACCATAGCATGTATTTGATACCATATGATCCCCAAGGAATATGAATCTTAGGTAAAATAAAATCTTTCAGTCTGGACTTAACTATATTTTTATAGAGAGATTATCAGATGCATCAGTGAAACTGGATAATACTAACAGTATTTATTTTCTTAGAATTTTTCATCACATTAAAAAAATTGAAGGTTTTTAAATATACTAGTGAATCCATACTTTCAAGTGTTTTGTCTTTTTTTTTCTCCTCAGATGCTTGAAGATATCTCAAATGATTTCTCAAGAGAAATTACTAACTTGTTTATTTCTTAGTAGGAGCCCAGAAGTTATATGGTTGAAAAAGACACTATTTAAAAACATGCCGGCCATCATGCCTTTTGACAGCTGTCTTAAGGAAATTACAGACACATTGTTCTGTATCCTGTGGCACATTTTCATATCAACACATTTTAACCCAAGTAGGAATAGATTCCTTTTTAGTATGGTTGTGGCAGTATTAAATGTGCCATACATAAACTGACTCTCAGCTACCTGGATTAGGGCTTGTGTCAGGAAGTCCAGAAGCAGCCAGTCTTCTAAGATAGAATAAAAGGTGTCATCAAGGTCATTTTCCTGTAGTGATACACACAACTGTAGTGATGAGACACACAACTGTAGTGATGAGACACACAACTGTAGTGATGAGACACACATTTCTAACGGTTTACATGAACCTATCAGGTCAGCTCTGAGCATCAAATTTGAACTTAGTGTGCTCATAATCTAGCTAAAGATACTAAAATATGAGACTTGATTACATAAATGACATCAATAAATTATGAAAATACATAGCGAGGAAGGAGATGCAATTAAACCATGCAAATAAGTCAAGAAATATCCACCCACTTTATACAGCATATAGAACCCAGCACTGGGGATACTGTAATACTGACAAAATCGTTGTCACTAAATATTTATTTGTTCATATAGGAAATGCAGAATTCACTAATCCAGTCTTAAGCTTTAAGTTCAGTAATGTGTTTTTCTGGAAACCAATCTCACCCTCTCCATTGCTTTTACAGGCTAAGTAAAACGTGAAGTTTCATATGAGATTCTGGGATATGAAATAAACACAGGAGGGTCCTTATATTCTTTGCATTGGAGACTCAATACTTCAAAAAGCACAGACAGGAAATATGCACCATTTGGCATTTGGCATTCTAGGCTTCCAGAAATTTCCTTAAAAGATTTCAGTATTGTTGGGAATTTCAGAATAATCTCTCCTGCAACTTTGGAACACACTCTCTTCCCCCTCTTCTAGAGACTTCTGGTGTGCATATTTTAAATATGAAGAGAAGAAGAAAGGTAAAAGTCGGCAGGGCAAAAGTAAAGGCTTGCCACAGACGGCAGACTTGTGGATCTTTCTACTCAGAGGTTGTCTTGACAAATTAAAAAGTTATAGACCTCAGAGTCCTCAAGGAAGCCAGACCATTTCATTCCTCCTGCCAGAGTAGTGTGTGTGTGTGTGTGTGTGTGTGTGTGTGTGTGTGTGTGTGTTTGTATGTGTTCACACACTCACAGGGCTTGGAGGATGGCTGGCTGCTTTTTCTTCTCAGTTGCCTCTCTTAAGGTAGGCATGCAGCATTACCTCCAGTGCGCATGACTATTTCTGATTAAGTTTTCAGACTCAGTGTTACTTATGAAGATTCACCAAGACGTCCTTTAAGAGCTCAGCAGTGAGAACAATATGTCTGTGCTCACGTGTTAAGAAGGGAGAAGTACGTTTTTGGGAACTGTCAGTTGGCACTTTCTAGTCTTGCTTCCATGGAAGAGCATAATTTGGTGTGGAAATTTGAACTCTTAGCAGTTTAAATACAGAAATCTAGGAACTGGCTGCAGGGCTCCTTTACCTCAGAAGGAGAATGGTCCTGGGACTTTCATGTATTTTGCAATTTTAAAGCTTGTTTTGGAGCATCTGGCTTCTCTATGGATTTCTTGTTTATGGACATACAGAGATGGGGACAGGATATTTGGTTGGAAGCCATTTTCTTTTAGCTATTAAAAGTTCACACACTGAACAGTCCTTATATTTTAAGAGAGAGAAAAAAAAATCCCCTTCCAGTTAGTGACAATTTCCGCATATCCAAGATGTATTTCTTTCCTTTCACAGAATTTGAAAGTTTTTATTTGAAGTCATAAATCAGAGATAGACCTCAGGGGGCTAAATGCGATTTCATCAAAAAGAGCAAAGTTGTATTTTCCTAAGGCAGAATAACCATAGGCAGGCTGTTGACAGGCACCTGCTTTGTTTCATTTTAAAAGTAAATTACATTGAATTTTAAGTCCCTATTTCAAAGGCATAGCCTGGGCCTCTACTGTCCAGGGCGTGTTTGTGTAGCAGGAACTTTCATAATATACCGGCAAATTCTGTAGTTTTAAGTCCTTGACTGATCTCAGAACAGCAGCATGGGAATGACTGTTTTCCCTTTCAAAGCTGCTGCCTGGGCATAGCAAGTCCTGCCGCTTTCACTTAAGCACACACGCCCCCTTCCTGGAAGGTAAGGTACTGCAGATGTTTCCCTGCATCCCACCTCAGAGCTGAAAGCTGGGCTGAGCTCAATCCTGTCCAGGTGTCTAGATTTCAGTCTGAAACAAAAGTAAAAGCTGTATTTTTGCAAAAGTATATATATAAACAAACATTATGCCTCAGCATCGTAGCAGGCATTTACTTCTAGGGCACTCAGAAGAGATTCTGGGTGTGTGAAGCTTCAGTAAATGTGTTTTGATTATCTGATAGTGGAGAAAAATAGGGATGTGCCTCAGCTTGGTAGACCTGTCTTCAAAGCTAACTTTGGGAAAATGTCTTGATGTACTTCCATGTCGGTCTGACTGAAAGACACTTCCTTGTGAAGTATGGATTCAAGGTAGAAAGGTATATTTTCTCAAAAAAAAAAAAAGACCCTCATAGTACATTCAGTCATGAAAATTGGTGCCATTCACACACACACACACACACACACACACACACACACACACACACACAGAGAGAGAGAGAGAGAGAGAGAGAGAGAA
>JADRCD010220363.1:0-11921 GCA_019843815.1 Montemys delectorum
AGGTACGACTCTTCCAAAGCCTTCTGAGCACCATTCCCAGGAGTAGAGAGCTTGTATCCAGGGAGTGCTCTGACCTCAGGACTCAAGTGAGATCTCCATTTTCTCTGCAATGACTTTCTAAGGAAGGACTAGCCAGGATTCACAGGCCACAGAAGCTACAGAGCAGCTGGGACAGGGTCCTTCATTCAGCCATCTGCGCTCAGGAAGGGCTGCTGATCCACAGCGCTCTGTGCATGGGTCTTACCAGGAGAGAGCTGATCTCCCAGGAGATCAGGCTTACAGACCCACAGGAGGAACAAGCTCCAGCCACAGACAGCATCTAACACCAGAGATTACCAGTTAGCAAAAGGCAAATGCAAGAATCTTACCAATAGAAACCAAGACTACTTGACATCATCAGAACCCAGTACTCCCACCACAGCAAGTCCTGGATACCCCAGCACACTGGAAAAGCAAGATTCGGATCTAAAATCATATCTTATGATGCCTTAAGAAAGACATAAATTACTCCCTTAAAGAAATACAAGAGAACAGAAGTAAACAGGTACAAGCCCTTAAAGAGGAAACACAAAAATCCCTAAAAGAATTACAGGAGAACATGAGTAAACAAGTAGAAGCCCTTAAAGGGGAAACGCAAAAATCCATTAGAGAATTACAGGAAAGCACAAGCAAGTAGATGAAGGAAATGAAACTTTATAAAAGCTCAAAGCACACATTGTACCACACACAATAATAATGGGAGACTTCAACACCATACTCTCCAAAAATGGACAGATCACGGAAACAGAAACTAAACAGAGGCATAGTGAAACTAACAGGAGTTATGAACCAAATGAATTTAACAGATATCTATAGAACATTTTATCCTAAAACAGAAGGATATACCTTCTTGCAAGCACCTCATGGTACCTTCTCCAATATTAACCATATAATTGGTCACAAAACAGGCCTCAACAGATACAAGAAGATTAAAATAATTCCTTGCACCCTATCAGATCATCATGGACTAAAGCTGGTCCTCAATAACAGCATAAACAATAGAAATCCCACATACAAGTGGAAACCTAACAATACTCTGCTCAATGATAACTTGGTCAAGGAAGAAACTAAGAAAGATATTAAAGACTTTTTAGATTTTAATGAAAATGAAGCCACAACACACCTAATCTTATAGGCAAAAATGAAAGCAATCCTAAAAGGAAAATTCATAGCTCTGAGTGCCTCCAAAAAGAAACTGGAGGGAGCATACACTAGCAATTTGACACCATATCTGAAAGCTCCAGAACAAAAATAAGCAAATTCACCCAAGAAGAGGAGACATCAGAAAATGATCAAACTCAGGGCTGAAATCAACCAAGTAGAAACAAAACAAAAAGAACTATACAAAGAATCAACCAAACCAGGAGCTGGTTCTTTGAGAAAGTCAACAAAATAGATAAACCCTTAGCTAGACTAACTAGAGGACACAGAGATAGTTTACTAATTAGCAAGATCAGAAATGAAAAAGGAGACATAACAACAGACACTGAGGAAATCCAAAATATCATGAGATCCTACTACAAAAGCCTATACTCAACAAAACTGGAAAACCTGGATGAAATGGACAATTTTCTAGACAAATACCAGATACCAAAGTTAAATCAAGACCAGATCAACGATCTAAACAGTCCCATATCTGCTAATGAAATAGAAACAGTCATTAATAGTCTCACAACCAAAAAAAGCCCAGGACCAGATGGTTTTAGTGCAGAGTTTTATCAAACCTTCAAAGAAGACCTAATACCAATACTCCTCAAATTATTCAACAAAATAGAAACTGAAGGTACTCTACCCGATTCCTTCTATGAAGCTACAATTACTCTTATACCTAAACCACACAAAGACCTAACAAAGAAAGAAAACTTCAGACCAATTTCTCTTATGGATATTGATGCAAAAATACACAATAAAATTCTTGCAAACCAATTCCAAGAACACGTCAAAATGATCATTAATCATGATCAAGCAGGCTTCATCCCAGGGATGCAGGGATGGTTCAATATATGGAACCATCAAATATTGGAATCATCAACATAATCCACTATATAGACAACCTCAAAGAAAAAACATATGATCATCTCATTAGATACCGAGAAAGCATTTGACAAAATCCAACACCACTTCATGATAAAAGCCTTGGATAGATCAGGAATTCAAGGCCCATACCTAAACATAGTAAAAGCAGTATACAGCAAACCAGTAGCCAACATCAAACTAAATGGAGAGAAACTTGAAGCAACCCCACTAAAATCAGGGACTAGGCAAGGCTGCCCACTCTATCCCTACCTATTCAATATTGTATTTTAATCTTAACCAGAGCAATTTGACAACAAAAGGAGATCAAAGGGATACAAATTGTAAAAGAAGAAATCAAATTATCACTATTTGCTGATGATATGATAGTATACTTAAGTGACTCCAAAAATTCCACCAGAGAACTCCTAAGTCTGATAACAACTTCAGCAAAGTAGCTGGATATAAAATTAACACAAGCAAATCAGTAGCCTTCCTCTACATGAAGGATAAACAGGCTGAGATAGAAATTAGGGAAACAGCGCCCTTCACAATAGTCCCAAATAATATCAAAATACCTTGGGGTGACTCAAACTAAGCAAATGAAAGATCTGATTAACAAGAACTTCAAATCTCTGAAGAAAGAAATCAAAGATCTCAGAAGATGGAAGACCCAGAAGTGAGTCCACACACCTATGGTCATTTGATCTTTGACAAAGGAGCTAAAACCATCCAGTGGACAGCATTTTCAACAAATGGCGCTGGCTCAGCTGACAGTTAGCATGTAGAAGAATGCAAATAAATCTATTCCTATCTCCTTGTACAAAGCTCAAGTCCAAGTGGATCAAGCACCTCCACATAAAACCAGATACACTGAAACTAGTAGAAAAGAAAGTAGGGAAGAGCATTGAGTTCTTGGGCACAGGGGAAAATTTCCTGAACAGAACACCAATAGCTTATGCTCTAAGATCAAGAACTGACAAATGGGATCTCATAAAACTGCAAACTTCTGTAAGGCAAAGGGCTCTGTCAATAGAACAAAACAACAACCAACAGATTGGGAAAAGATCTTTACCAATCTTATATCTGATAGAGGGCTAATATCCAATATATACAAAGAACTCAAGAAGTTATACTCCAGAGAACCAAATAATCCTTTTAAAAATGTGGTACAGAGCTAAACAAAGAATTCTCAACTGAGGAATACCAAATGGCTGAGAAGCACTTAAAGAAATGTTTAACATCCTTAGTCATCTGGGAAATGCAAATCAAAACAACCTTGATATTCCAATCATCACAGTAAGCCTGGCCATCAAGTTAGAGAGTAAAATATAAATTAGAAGGTAATTTAATGTTGGGATTAGAATTTTACAATTTATAAAAAAATCAGGATTCACTTTTTATTTTTTGTTTTTTTTCTGGCTGTCCTGGAACTCACTCTGTAAATCAGGCTGGCCTTGAATCCAGAAATCCACCTGCCTCTGCCTCCCAAGTGCTGGGATTAAAGGCATGAGCCACCACTGTCCAGCTACGATCATTTTTTATAATAGCTATTAAATCTGGGAAAACTCAGCTTTTTTGTCAGGTACCCCTAATTTGTTCTTAGAGTTCTTTCAAGTACAGTATTTATATTCCATAAAATAAGTTTCAAATGCAAATACATATGTCTTTTTTTAGCAATAATCTATGCATTATGTTTTTAAACATGTGTTTCAATATTCGGTATATCAATAAATGGGATTTCAAAGATGATGCTATATATTTATCTTCCTATTTTTAAATAATAATAAAATAAGAATTATTGATTTCTTCTTTTGTGGAAATGAAGTGACCCTGTCCTATATGATTAGGAAAGTTTCTAATCTACATTTCTACTGGTGTTAGAATGGAATTCATTGATATATTATTCTCCTTATCCAAGTACAGTGGTCAACTAGTTGTCATCATCAAGATTTTAAAGTAATTAGTTTGAGATCCTCACTTTGGATAAGCTAATTAATTTATTCACAAGTTAAAATTTCTTATGTATAAGTTAATGTTCCTAAATTAGACTGATATTTTTCCAAGCTCATTTTTCTCTTTTTCTTTTATTGGATATTTTATGTATTTACATTTCAAATGTTATTCTCTTCCCCGAATTCCCCTCTGAAACATATCTCTTAAATCCCCCTCCCCCTGCTTCTATGAGCATGCTCCTCCTCCCACTCAGTCACTCCTACCTCACTGCCTTGGCATTCCACTACATTGGGACATCAGCCTTCACAGGACCAAGGATTCTCCTCTTATTGATGCCAGACAGTGCCAACGTCTGCCACATATGCGGATGGAGCCCTGGGTCCTTCTATGTGTACTCTTTGGTTCATGCTTTAGTCTCTGGGAGCTCTAGGGGAGGAGGGTCTGGTTGGTTGATATTGTTTTTCTTCCTATGAGGTTGTAAACACATTTTTTTCATGTTCAACCCTTACAGTTGTCAAGGAACTATATGTTTTTAAAACAGAAACATAATGCCCTACCACAATTAGAATGCCAAGTTATTATTCATAGAAAGCATCAGAAAATTTTATTTATAATAGACCTGGATAATTTCATATAGGCAAGACACATTCTGCTATTTGATCTCTCTTTGCTGAAAGGGGATTATGGGCTCTTGTTAGAATAGTGTCAAAGACAATTTGAATCAAGTCATCCATTTCTTAAATGTAGTCCAAATATTTGTTCAAAGGGCAGATAAAAGGAGAATATCCTCTTGCCTGGTATTGATTCAAGGCACTGTCTGAGGAAGGTTTCTCATTGGCTTTATAAATTCTCTGTTGTATTATAAACAGTGCTTCCAGAGATTTGAATCATAGAAATTTTTAAATAAATTAATTATAATTGAGTTATTATATATATTCAATATATTCAACTTCTATAAAAGTTAAGTTTCTGGGGAAGGAAATCACCAGTTTCCATTTTTAACCCTTAGGAAGACTTAGAGATTGAGTATATTGACATCCACATTATGAAAAATGTCAGAAACTCACAGGGAGGTTAAGATACCAGGGGCAGGGGGAGAGATGGAGACAGAGAGAATGAGAGAATACAAAAATAAATTTATATATAAGTGTAGAGTTAATACTTTTAAATTATAATATACAGAATTAATTAAAAATAAATTTTGTAAGTACAGTTCTGAGACTTTCACATCACCCAACATTAAGATTTTTTTAACTATTATTAATATTTAAAAGTCATAACTGTCCTAGTGTCTATTTTGTGTAGTTTATTGAATAATCCAGGTAAATAATAGATGGGAAGGAATAATGGAATCAAAGATGAAAATAAAACAGAATGTGGAGTCATATGGAGAAAGCCAAGCTTCCCTGAGCAGGCTAATATCCGAGAGATACCTCCATTCTCCCCCCATATCTCCTTTCAATTTCTGTAGATGTAGAAAAGAAGTTATTTCAAGACAGATGTAAATTCAAACAATATCTATCCAAAAATTCATCCCTACAGAAAATACTAGAAGAAAAATAAATTTCAGCTCCAGGAGTAGAACTACATCCAAGAAAACACAAGAAATAAGTAATTCCATACCAGCGTACACACACACACACACACACACACACACACACACACATACACACACACACACCACACCATGATCATCATCATCAACAACAACAACAACATCAAAATAATAGAAAATAACAATCACTGCTCATTAATATCTCTAACCATCAATGAGTTCAATTCCCTAATAAAAAGACACAGGTAAAGAGATTGCATGCAGAAACAGGATCCATCATTCTGCAGTTTACAAGAAACACAATTCAGAATAAAGGTAGATATTACCTCAGAGTAAGGGGATGGAAAAAAGTTTTCCAAGTAAATGAAACCAAGGAACAAGTTGCAGTAGCCATTCGATATCTAGTAAAATAATTTTTAACCAAAAGTAATCAAAAAAGACAGAGAAATACACTTCATATTCATCAAAGAAAAAATCTACAAAGATAATATCTCAATTATGAACATATGCCCCAATCACAAAGGCTCCCACATTTGTAAAGCTTAAATCACACACTGAACCACACACATTAATAGTGGGAGAATTCAACACCATACTCTCACCAATTGACAGGTCATCTAGACAAAAACTAAGCAGCGAAATAACTAAACCAACAGAGGCTATAAACAACATGGACATAACACACTTTTGCAGAATATTTTACCCAAACACAAGAGAATATACCTCCTTCTCAGCAGCTCATGGATCCTTCTCTAAAACTGACCATATAGTAGATCATAAAGCAAGCCTAAACAGATACAAGAAAATTGAAATAATATCTTGTATATAATGAGACCTCCCAGGATTAAAGCTGAACTACAACAAGAACAGAAACAGCAGAAAGCCTACACACTCAAAGAAATTGAACAACTCCTACTCAGTGATTTCCAGGTCAGGGAAGAAATAAAGAAAGAAAATTAAGACTTTCTAGAATTCAATGAAAATGAAGACACAACATACCCACATTTATGAGACATGAGGAAAGCAGTGCTAAGAGGAAAGTTCACAGAACTAAGTGCCTCCATGAAGAAATTAGAAAGTTCTCATAGCAGTAATTTAAAAGCACACCTAAAAGCTTTAGAAAAAAAAGAAGCAAGTACACCAAAGAGAAGTAGAAGGTAGGAAATAATCAAAGTCAGGGCTGAAATGAATCCGTTAGAAATAAAGAAAACAATATAAAGAATCAAGGACATCAAGAGCTGGTTCTTTGAGAAAATCAGCAAGATAGATAGAGTGAATAAAATGAACATGGTTCATAGGAGTTCATCAAGCCTGAGGAAACAATCAAGGAGCCTGCATGAGTCTATGCTAGGTCCTCTGCTAATAGGTTCTAGTTGTCTAGTTGATTTCTTAAGGGCCTCCTACCAGTGGGAGCAATGACTGTCTCTGACTCTTTTGCCTGCTTTTGGTACACTCGTCCTTGGACTAGGATGCGTTGATATGAGTGATTTTTACTTAGTCTTCTTTATGACAATCTTGTTATTTGTTGTTAGGGTTTTATTTCCGGGAGTCCTGCTCATTTCTAAGGGAGTGGAAAGAGCAGCCCAAGGGGAAATTGTGGTCTGGATGCATTGAATGAGAGAAGAATAATTTTGACAAAAAAAAGGAAGAAAATGAAAAATATAAAAAGTGCTAATGATATTTTAAAAATAATTGTAACAATACAAGCATAAAGCTAGACTTTATAGAACTCAAAGCAAATAATGGTAATAGATGGACTATGGAAAGGATGCCACCTTGAATGATCTGTTTGCTAAGGCCATTTAATATTTCCCCAACCATGAGGTCCACCAAGCCAAGGGAAGTTCATTTTATCCAGCGATAGACATTGAACATTCTGAAAAGTGCAGGATAGCATGTTCTTATCTGCCATCTACAAGAATATATTATTCAGAAATATATATCTACCATCATCCATCCATTGAAATAAATTGTGCTTTGGATTTATATCTTGTAGGTGAAATGTGAACATGAACGTGAGATGGGTTTGATTTAATTTGCCCAGAATATGAATGTTATAACAACAATGGAAATAGAGCTTCTGGACCTTAGCCAAACAGTAAAACAACCTGATTGAAATTTATTTTTCATTATGTTTTAGTTCATTTATATTGACATTGCCATAGATATAGATCTCTGTGAATAGACTAACCACAACTCAGCACAGGGCTATTTGACCCAAGAATAAAAATTAAAATATAGATGAGTTTTGTCGTTGTAACATGGATTTTTATCTTACAACCTTAGGACTCTTTTTCGATGTATTGACAGTATAATGTGACATTACTTGCAGAGCTTTATCGGATTGCATGAGAAAGAGAGAGACTGACAATTCTTCAACTGCATCAAGAGTCCTCCATCTCAGGAATAAAATACAATCCCAACCTTTTAACTATTTGGGTTTATTGGCAAGCTTTTTGAATTATGATTATTTTAAAGTTAGAAAGATACACACACACACACACACACACACACACACACACATATGTATTTATATGTGTGTGTGTGTGTGTGTGTGTGTGTACATAAAATGTACACAAACAGGTTAACAAATAGGTTTCTTATAAATTCAAATAAAAGAATGAAACTTTGAACAAGCTTGGCCCAGGGAGTGGCACTATTTAGAGCTGTGTCCTTGTTGGAGTAGGTGTGGCTTTGGTTGGATCAGGTGTGGCCTTGTTGGAGGAAGTGAGTCACAGTGGGCATGGGCTTTAAGACCCTTGCCTTAGCTGCTTGGAAATGAGGCAAGTATTCTTGCCTTCTTAATAAGAGGTGGAACTCTCAGCTCTACCTGGATGCTGCCATGCACCCTTCTTTTTTTGTTTTGTTTTGTTTTGTTTGTTTTTTGATTTTTTGTTTTTGTTTTTTTTGGTTTTTGGTTTTTGGTTTTTTTTTGAGACAGGGTTTCTCTGTATATCCCTGGCTGTCCTGGATCTTATTCTGTAGACCAGGCTACTCTCCAACTCAGAAATCCGTCCGCCTGTCTCTGCCTCTCAAGTTCTGGGATTAAAGGCTTGTGCCACCAAGGAACTAGACCTCTGAACCTGTAAGCCATCCCTAATTAAATGTTGTTCTTTATATGAGTTTTCTTAGTCATGATGTCTGATCATAGCAATAAACCCCCAAGTAATTAAAATTTTCTACATTTTACTCATAAACACCCCCATCTTCCTTAATTCATGATTTAAAAAACAACGGTGGCCCCAATTTTCTCTTTATTGCTGTTGTGAAGCCTATGATAAGAAGGACACTCAGAGAGAAGAGCAGTTGCTTAGTTTACACATCACTGAAATGTACAAGTCCGACAATAAAAGAAGCCACAGCAGGAACTCAAGCAGAGACTATAAAGGAATGTGCTTACTGGCTTCCACTGCCTGACTTACTTACCTTGTTCTCTTATAGCCCTCAGGACCACCTGCCCAGGAGTGTCACCACCACACTTAGCAGGACCCAACTACCTTAACCAAGGAGTTTAATTCCAGGATTGCTTGTAGGTCTATCTGATGGAGATATTCTCATAATTAAAATCCCCTCTTTTCAGACGATTATATCTTATGTGAAGTCATCTGAAACTACAGAGTACATCTACAAATATAATGATATTATTTATTTTATAACAATAACAGCAAAAAAATACTAGTCTTATTAACATTGCAAGGTATTGGTGCATTGGTAGTTGCAAAGTACAACATTTAGAAAATTAAAATTAAAAACCAGAGGAATAATGTTCAAGTTTGATAGGCTGGGATAATTATTGGAAGGAAGGTCTTATACATTGCACACATAAAGAAAATTTGCATGTCTCAATCAGTAACATAAAATATTTTAGTACACCTGGTGTAAAATCTCTTTTATATTTCTACATATATTCTCCTTACTCCTAGTAAACCAACTTTGTGATAATATGACTATGAAAACACTTTTCAGAAATATGATCAGCTCTAGATCATTAGTTTTAAGTATGATAAATTTGGATCATTTTTCTGAAGCAGAAATGCCATTCTAAAATAATGAATGCTTATTAATGTGTATCAAACAAAACAAACAAAACCCCTCCAAAACCAAAATGTGTTTCATATATAAGAGTGTTTCATATATAACATTTCTCATTATATGCACTGAGAAAATATCCTACCAAATTTAGCAAGGAGGACAATGTTAGAGTTATTGAGAAATCTAGACAATTCCAAAGGGTTGGAAACAAATCCTACATGTGTATACAGACGTGCATAAATCAGTACTTACTTTGGCTTTGTAAGTAGAAAGGTTAGAGTTTTATACTTAGTTTATAACCAGTATGATAATAGTGATTTTCAGACCATCTTGAGATACAATGCTAGCCTTTTCCTCAATATCAAAGACAGTATAGTTAACCAACAATGTTTTTTTCATTAGAAATGTAATGGCTCAGTGGTTAAGAGCACTGACTGTTCTTCCAAAGGTTCAAATCCCAGCACTTACATGGTGGCTCACAACCACCTGTAGTGAGATCTGAGGCCCTCTTCTGGTGTGTCTGAAGTGTGCTACAGTGTACTTACATATAATAATAAATAAATCTTTGGGCTAGATATACATAAAGTAAATAAATAAATCTTTAAAAAATATAGAATTTCATATCTATCCCTATGTCTGCCTGTATTCTGCATACTGACAATGGACTGAACCTCTTAAAAAAAAACAAAGAAATGTAATTCATGGATTTGTGAATCTACATTTTTCTCTATCTATAACTGGTATAATTACAAAACTACATACAGAAGCTTCTGTAAAAGATACTATTAAATTACAAACTTTTTTCTATAAGTTAACTTTTATCATTTATATATAATTTCAGCGGAGGTTCTCAGTACCTGGCTTTCAGCTGATTCTGTGCTAAATCCTCACACATGCAACCGGATTATTTTCTTTCTTTCAAGGTTCTGAACTTGCAGTCTTTCCTCCTCTGGAGAAGAGTAAGGTTATTCACCAAAAGTGTTGCATGGAAGTTAATATGAAAAGAAAGTAATTTTTTCTGTCATCATAATTTTTTTCAAATATCCCAAATATTTACCATGGAAATGCACAAAATGAGGAACAATGTAGACAAGACAGGGTGAATATGAGATGTTCTATAATCAGCAAATCAAACATTATTTTATGCAAGAACTATGTAAAATTACACAAATTATCACACACATATACTTACACACACACATTTCACCACAATATTAATGTTAATCTATTTAAAGTTTACTATGAACACAAGCACACAGCAACTATGTTTAATATACCACATAATCTTCTACATGTTTAAACTTTCATTTATATATCTTCTTTGTAATTATGTTCCATGAATGGCTAAAGTGTAATTATTAAATTGCACTTCTCATTAAGAGTATGCTAATTTCCATTGAGATGGAATTTAGATTTGGTTTCACTTGATAAGATTTAATTCAAAAACACTGATTAGTAATTAAAGACATTGCTCTCTATGTGAAGCAGAACACTGCAACTGGAAATTCTTTGTGTTAGTTCAGTTTTTTTATAACCTTTTCATATTCATACAAGGAACCGTGATGTTTTTATATAACAAAGACCACCTTAAAATATTTATAGGTTTCAGTGGAAATATGGTTGTCCTTCACAGAAAATGAATATGCTAGATAACACTCATAATATAGACAAAAATCAACAGAGGTCACATTTTCTCGTAAGTTAGTATTTACATTATTCCTTACAGCACAATTGTGATTCTGAGTTTGAAGTGCCTACATTGAAAAACATCATTGTGAGAATAGGTAGAATTAGGAAGTCTATTCCAGTGTCTACTGATTTTAACTTTATAACCTTTACTTTCTTGTAATTCACAGTTGGGGAAGGAACATTCAAGACAGTGGGTAACTATTTTTAAAGTGTTTCATTCTCAAGATAATCCATCCACTGAGCCATATTTCACAGGTTTCAAGAGCTTAGTTAAAAAACTAAAGTGATTTATGACATGAACATTCTACAGAACACACTTATTTAAGTGACAGTCTTTCAAGTAGCCATTAAAGAACTGTTGTTCATTGAAACCATATAAACATAATTTTAAAAATACACAAAAAAGTGTATTCAGAAATTATAGGTGACTAACATGTTTAGAGAACTTAATTATAGAAAAATCAAGGTGTCTGGGAAGACATCCTATAGATTTGCTCACATATTTCAGAGAATATGACATCTCTTACTACAGAAATATACTCAAATTCCACTTGGATGATGGTCTACGTGGAGATTACTATTTTCAGAAATTGTGTTGTCTCCCAACTCTAGCATTCCTTAGCTTTGTCTCTTAAAA
>JADRCD010220365.1:0-12344 GCA_019843815.1 Montemys delectorum
TAACAGGTAATGGAAACTGATATATCTTTTGTGGGAGGGAGGTTTGAGGGTTTCTCTGTGTAGCCCTGGCTGTCCTGGAACTCACTCTGCAGACCAGGCTGGCCTCCAACTCAGAAATCCGTCTGCCTCTGTCTCCCAAGTGCTGGGACTAAAGGTGTGCGCCACCACTGCCTGACTCAAACACAGTTCTTATAGTCCTCAGAATTCTACTACATCTGTCATTTTTTTTTCTGTATATCCCTTCTACACCACCCTCCACTACTTTAAAGGGAAAATACAAAAACTGCTGTTCCCAATGCTAAAATAATGTATTTGTTCTTCACATTTCATATGACTCCATCCCTTCTTCTTTACCTGCAAACGTCCCATGAAAAGGAGGAAAGGAGGAAAGGAAGGAAGGCAGGAAGGCAGGAAGGCAGGAAGGCAGGCAGGCCAAACTAAACTCTCTCACTGGCATATACTTACAGTTTACGATTCACCTGGCATATTATATAAGGGATTCCTGTTTCTTAGATGCCATTCACCAATAACTGATCAAATATCTCAGAGTGCGAGAGTACTGAGAAGTAGACAGAATCAGGTCGAGGTTAAAACTAGCTGGAACTAATGGATTGTCAGCAAGTTCACACCGTTCTTTATGTGTTCTTTAACTGTAGTAAAGCAGGTGTTAATTTTTATTTAATTTTTTAAATTTAATTTTATTTAATTAAAATAGTAATCTTTCTATTTTAACACCTTTTGTGCATATGCACTTGTTTGTGTGCACACATGTATAGGAACACACGTATGTATATGCATGCTGAAGCCAGAGGTTGACATAAGATGTACTCCTAGTTGTTTGCCACGTTTTTGTGTTTGTTTTTGTGTCAGAGTCTCTCTGAGCCTGGAGTTCACAAATTTAATTCAGTTCAGCCAGTAAGGCCCAGATCTGCTCCTGTGTCTGTTCTCCAGCCCTGAGGCAGCAGGTGTGTATGTGAACATTTCACCAGCTTTTACGTTGAGTGATGGAGATCTAACTTGTGTTCTGGTGCTAATGTGTTAACATCTTTGTCAACCAAACTATCTCTCCAGTCTTATTTTAACTATTTTGTAGAAAGCTTTATTTTGGTTTTTATTATGTGTGGGTGAGGTATATGTGTTCAAGAGTACAGGTTCTCTCAGAGGCCAAAAGAGAACATCATAGTCCGTGTAACTAGAGTTTTAGGCATGAGTGCTAAGAACCAAATATGGGTCCTCTGTGAGAGCAGCAAATTTCTCTCCAGTCCCTATTTTAACAGTTTTTCAGTATAGACTCCAATTATCAAGTACACCAATATTGTTATAAAAGCAAAAAATTGTCTTGGCACAAAGATTATATTAAGATAATCTAGTTATTCTTTTGACTGATATTTAAGGAACATACAAAAATGTAGAGATACTCCTCAGATCACGGTGGTGGCGCACGCCTTTAATCCCAAAACTTGGGAGGCAGAGGCAGGCAGATTTCTAAGAGAAACCCTGTCTTGAAAAAACCAAAAAAAAAAAAAAAAAGATATTTTAATTTATTTTTATATTTCTGAGACTTGCTCAGAAATATATTCCAGGCTAGTCTGGATTCATCATGTAGCCCAGGATGGCTTTACCCTCCCAGTAACCTTTCTGTATCAGATACCATGCCCAGCTAAAAGTTCCCAAGAATTCTTTTTTTTTTAACTATATTATTATATTAACTATATTATTATTATTTTTTAAACTATATTAAAACTATTAAAAGCAAGTTATAGCAAAAGCATTCATTATTGCTCTCTGTACAGTTAGTTTACTATTATCATAAAGGAAAGCTGAACAGTTCACTACACTTTTCTTCCTCTCTCTATCCTGTTTATTTTTAAGACAGGGTTCTCATGTAGCCCATGCTGGTTTTTGAAGTCCTATGTTGGCGAGGATGACCCTGAACTTCCGATCCTGCCACCTTCACCTCTCAAGAGCTGGGAACCCAGGCAAGCCTGCCATAGCTGGCCTCCTTTTCCTCCTTAGCATCACTGTATGTGATGTGGGTGCACAGCTGCACAGCACACTTGGTCAGAGTCAGCTGAAGGAAAGTCTGCAAGTCCTTTCCTCCCTAAGGGTCAGGCTGGCCTTGCCTGGAAACACACCTCTCTGCATCTCCTCTATTTTGTTGTTTTAAACATCACGAGCACAAGAGGAGGCTCAGTAGATAGTGCCCCTGGCATCAAGTCTGACAACCTGAGTTCAATCCCTTGACTCACGGGTTGGAAACTGTCCTGACCCCACGTGTACAGATGGCAGGTGGGCATGCAAACACACAAACACGGATATAAACGTATCTGTAATGATCTTGAGCTGTTTAGACCAGGACAAGAAGCTACATGAAAAGATGTTTTCTGAATGATGTTATCTCCCAATCTGAGAGCCCAAAACTCTGGCACCAAAAGCTCTTTTTCTACAACAATAACAAAGGTGACAGAGGCAGCAGGCCTAGAGCTGCAGCTAAGCCGATTCGCTGCTGGCCTTGCCTCCCACACAGGGAGCCTGGTCTTCCTCTACTGCAGCACCACACAGGCAGGACACCTGTGAGTGTAACACCCGGGAGCTGTGGCGGGAAGATCAGAATTTCAGGGAAAGTTGAAGGCAAAAATGAAAGCCTGTCTCAAAAAAAAAAAAAAAAAAAAGACATCGGTATTACTTATTATTTCCAGGTCTCTTAATTTACACAGACCTTTATCTCAATTCAACACTAAAAATGTATATGCAGAGATGTTGACTCAAAATCAGGAGGAGGGAGGGGCTGGCCAGCCTGCACTGAGTCACTTCATCAGCGATGACTGGATCCGTGGCCCTGCATGAGGAGGACAGAAGAGGACTAGTTGACAAGGGGCTGGCTGTCTCATCTGCACATGCCCACCCGCACACATATCCATAGAATTAAGAAGTATAATAAAACCATTTTTAAAAAAGGAAAGCAAGATTCTCCCTCCTCCTTTGGGCTTATTTGGTTGGGTGTATTCTTTCCCCCAAGATATAGTTTCTCTATGTTGTCCTGGCTGTTTTGAATTCACTCTACAGACAGACTGGCCTCAGACTCAGAGATCCACTTGCCTGTGCCTCCCAAGTGCTGGGATTAAAGGTGTGCTTCACTGCCACCGCCCTTTGGGGTCTTGAGGCAGGGTCTCACTATAAAGCTCAAGCTGACCTCAAATTTGCACTTTTCCTGCTTTACCCTCCCCAAACCTGGCATCATAGACATGAAGCTAAGGTTTCCTTATATTTTAAACACAAGCACAGAAAATGCAATGGAAATCAACCATAATCTATAATTCAGCTATTACTGCCATTATTAATAGCAACATATTGAGGTATAATCTGGTTTTTATTCCCATATTTATGTATCATTGAGATCCACATTGGATGTTTTGATCCGTGCTGCGTGCGCATGCTCTCTTTTATAAATCAGTCTTTCTTCTACATTTTGTCTATTTCTTTGTGTGTGTATGCAAGTGGACACACACTTGGCATGTGTGGAGGGCAGAGTTGTCTCCTTCCACTATGTAGATTCTGAAGGCTGGGACACAGGCTGTCAGGATGGCGGCTGTCACTTTTGCCCACTTCCTGCTTTTCTCCAGTTCATTTCCCTTTTTAAAAAATTAACTCCTGGAGGATCAAGAAGGCTGAGTCTGATGAAGCAAGACTTTGGTGATACATTCCTCCTAGCCAAAGGGGTGGAGAGAGCAGCCCTTACTGGAGAAAACCACAGGGCTCACTGTACTAACCAACATTTAAAAAAAAAATTAACTCTTTTTTTCTCCATACACACTAGAGAAGGTACAGAAAGATTGAAAGCTCCAGGCAGAGAGAGTTTCTTTGTTATGAGTGTTACACACATTGCTGGCCCTTGTCAATGCACTAAGATAGGTTAGCAAGCAATACAAAAAGGGAAAGGCCTTAAAAGATACAAAAGAATAAGACTCTAGGGCTGGTGAGATGGCTCAGCTGAGATGGCTTCAAGACCGAAGGTTCTGAGTTCAAATCCCAGCAACCACATGGTGGCTGCCAACCATCCATAATGAGATCTGATGCCCTCTCTGGTGTGTCTGAAGACAACTACAGTGTATTTACATATAATAATAAATCTGTGGGCTGGAGCAAGCAGAGGTCCTAAAATTCAATTCCCAGCAGCCACATGATGGCTCACAACCATCTGTACAGCTACAGTGTACTCATAAACATAAAATAAATAAATAAATCTAAAAAGAAAAAAAAAGAATAAGACTCTAAGTTATAACACTGGGCTGGTGAGATGGCTCAGCCATTAAAGGCTAGGCTCTCCTCCTAAAATATGTTATAGCATAAAAATAAAAGAAGATGAAGGGGAACAGGATGTTGGTCAGTTTAGTATTTTTTTACTTCATATTTGGCCCATTTAAAATTGTAGATTTGGGGGAGGAAGAGCCAAGGTGTGCCAATGGCACAGTACGTACTTAACGTATACAAAGCCCCGATCAGTGCCAGGTACTACCACCCATCCTGCAAATCAGTTTATTTTATCGTTTTTTTAGAAATATGGTAGTATTTTCAGGACTCCCCATACACAGTATGTCTGTCACTCATAGATACAAAGAAAGATAAGTAGCATGAGCGCACCACCTAACCAGAAGGGGAGGGAGCGCCTCTCCACGGTGAACACCAGAGGCAAATGTCCAAATGACAGACGGGAGTAAGGCCAAGAAGAACTGCTACAAACTCCGGAGCAAGCAGAAGCTCTACGCCGACCTCAGGAGGAATACCCGCCAACCAGCAGCATCAGCTCCCCAGTCAACACTGCAGTGGGTGCAACTGCTGGCCCCAAACTGCAGATCTTGCCAAATTTAGCTCAGAAGCCCTCCTGCATATAAATATTAGATTGGGCCTTGAGAGCAGAGTCTGTATAATAAAGTTCATGCTTTATACATTTACCTAAGATGCTGTGAATGGTTTTGTTGTTTGAGACGGGGTCTCACAGCCTGGAATTCACTATATAGACCAGATGGGCCCACAACTCATACAGGTCTTTCTGCTTCTGTCTCAGTGCTGAAATTTAAATGTGTGCTGACATGCTGGGCAGGAGCTGTAGATTATAAAAGGCTCTGACATATTACTATAACAAGACCACCAGCCTTTAAGCTGACAATAGCTGATCACCAACTCCTCACTTCCTGGTTCTTCCTCCTCCTAGTAACTTATCTGGATGGCAGGCTCTTCCTGAGCATTATCTCCTACTCAACCACACTCCTCCACAGCCATTCATAATTCAGCAAAACAGAAGGCTCTCAGTACAACCCCTAGTTTGCATACATAAGCCAATCAAGCCCAAGTACTGGGCATAAACAGGGCGGAGGCAGGGGGCCAGACTTCTTCTCTACCTCAGTAAAGCTCTGGCTCCTCTACTGTCCTGGCATGTTATTCTTCACAGCTTTTAAGACAAGAACCTGGGACTACTCAAGAGTAATTTGGGGGGTGGGAGGCAGGGGTGGCTCAACAGTAATCTGAGGCCTATGCAGTGAGTTTCTCTACAAAATCAGAAACAACAAACCCAAACCAAAAGATAAACGATGGTCAAAAAAGAAAAAAAGCTAATCTTTTCAGAGTGCTTGTTCAGACTGGCCTTTGAGATTAGAAAAGGTACGTTCCCCCGCCTCTGGAATGCTGGGATTAAAGATCTGTGCCTTGAAACCTGGCCATGATACTTAAGAGGACCAGCTGTGATGCATGTCGGAAATGCTCACGCTATACTTGTATTTTAGAAATTCATCCTTTTATATGGCTTGAAAATCTGTTTCCTCAAAGCTTGCATGTGAGGGCTGAGATGTAGCTCACATAACATGCAGATAGCTCTAGGTTTGTCCTCATGCCACCCTAAAAGGGAGGAAGACTGACAAGATGACTCAGCAGATAAAAGCCTGATGACCAGAAATAACAGACAGCCACACGTGGCGGCTCACATCTGTAATCCTGGTACTCTAGGGTAGATGGGAAGCAGAGCAGGGAAGCTCCCAAGAAGCTTGTGGCCAGCTGGCCTAAATACAGTTCAGCAGAAGTAAAACATCCCGCCTCAAACAAGGTGGGAGAAAGGAACCAACTCCTCAAAAGTTGTCCTGACTTCCATATATATATGCCTCACACAGAAATAAAGTTCCTAGTAATGTGGAAACACAAATGGCATAATCCTACTTGATTTCTAAATATTATGAATGATGGCTAAAGCTCATTCAGTCTTTAAAGTATCTAGGAATTGAGGCATAAGGAGTTGCTTGAGTCAGTAAAGCATGAGGATGTGAGTTTGGATCCCTAGCACCCATGTAAAAAAAAGCTGGGCCTCTAATCCTTGCATTGGGAAGTAGAGACAGGAAGAAGACAGGAGGACCCTGGGGTTCACTGACCAGCCAGTCTGCCCAATCAGTAAGCTCTAGGCTCAGGGATAGACTGTCTTAGTTAGCTTAACAACAGCCCAGAGCTAGGGGAGTTTCAAGTGGGGAATTGCCCAGATCAGATTAGCCAGAGAAAAGCCTTCCTGACTAATGACTGATGTGGGAGGACCCAGCCCACCATGGGGAGCACCATCCCCAGGCAGGTGGTCTTGGGGTAGATACAAACGCTAGCTAACCACGAGTCCAAGAGTAAGCTTGTGAACGAGCAGTAATTAGTGTTCCCCCATGGGTCTGTTTTAAGATCCTGCCTTGAGTTTCAGCTTGGCTGAACCATAAACTGTAAAATGAAAGAAACCTTTTCCTCTCCAAATTGCTTTTAGGTCAGAGTTATTTATCGCAGCAACTGAAAAACAAAGTGGAATGGACAACCAATCTCAAAACAAAAACAAAAACAAAAACAAAAACAAAAAAAACATGGATCAATACAGAGGAGGATATGACAATCTGGACCTTTTGCTCCACACGCATATATGTAGGTCTGCACACATGTACACATACATATACCTCACACACACACACACACACACACTCATACACACACACACTCATACACACACACTCATACACACACACACTCATACACACACACACACTCATACACACACACTCATACACACACACTCATACACACACACACTCATACACACACACACTCATACACACGCACACACACACTCATACACACACTCATACACACGCACACACACACTCATACACACACACACACTCATACACACGCACAAAGATAAATTTAAAAAAAAAATTAAAAGGTAGATAGTTGTATGTGCAGGCAAAATAACTCACTGGAAAAAGACTCTTAGGGCCAACATGGTAGAAGAAAGGAAAAGAACTAACTCCTACAGCTGGTCCTGACTGCCTCACACATGCAATGGCATGGATGTACTCATACACATACACACACACACACACACACACACGACACAAAATAAAGTAAAATCAGATTGGCCAGTGAAAAACTGTCCTGATGTGGGAGGGCCCAGGCCATGGGGGGAGCACCATCCCTAGACAGGTGGTCCATAAATAAGACCTCATAAAGTTTATGTATGAAAACGCTCAGTGGTTAAATACACTGGCTGCTCTTACAGAAGACTGAGGTTCCATTCTCAGCACCTCCACTACAGCCCACAACAATCAGTAACTCCAATTACAGTTATCCTCATCTGGTCTCCTCAAGAACCAGGTATGCATGAGGTAGATAGTTGTATGTGCAGGCAAAACACTCATATACATAATAAAAGTGATCTTAGAAACGATTAGGGCTTAGAGGGAGCAAAGGGAAGGGAGAAAAGGATTCATTTTATGCATGTGTTTTGCCTGCACATATGTATATGCCCGTTACCGTAGAGGACAGAAGAGGACATCAGAAGAGAGCATCAGATCCCCTAGAACCGCAGTTACAGATGGCTATGACCTGCCATGTGGGTTCTGGGAACTGAACTCAGATTCTCTGCAACAGCAGCCAGTGCTCTTAACCACCTCTTAACCATCTCTCCAGGCCCATAAAAATTTAAATATAATAAAAAAAATTTTAAGGTAGGTAAGTGATCATGGAAGATACCCAGTGTATATCTCTGTCTATGTATTTATACACATATAAATTTTAAAAAAGTGTTATAGTCTTTTTGTTTGCTTTATAGTGTGTGTGAAAGAGAGAAAGACGGGGGGGGGGGGGGGGGGGTGGGGGGAGGGGGGGGGGGGAGGGGGGGGGAGGAGAGGGAGTGTGCCTGTAGGCAAGCCAGAAAGGAACTTGTGGAAGCGACTTCTCTTTTCACCACATGGGTTCCAGGGACTGAATTTAGTTTATCCATCAGATTTGGCAGTAAGTGCCCTCCCTAACTCCTAACCTACTGAGCCACTTAAGAGCCTTAACTTTTTGTATTAATTTTTTGTTTTGTTTTGTTTCCCGAGACAGGGTTTCTCTGTGTAGCCCTGGCTGTCCTGGAACTCACTCTGTAGACCAGGCTGGCCTCGAACTCAGAAATCCGCCTGTCTCTGCCTCCCAAGTGCTGGGATTAGTATTAATTCATAATCACTAAGCAAGCAAGCAAGCAAGCAAGCAAGCAAACAAACAAAAAACAGAAAAAAAAAAAAACACCTTTATCCCTGGCCCCCTTAAGAATACCTAGGGAGTGGATATTATTATACTCATTTATTTATTTTTATTTTTTAAAGACTTATTTATTTTATGCATATGAGTACACTATAGTTGTACAAATGGTGTGAGCCTTCATCTGGTTGTTGGGAATTAACTTTCAGGACCTCTGCTCGCTCTAGTCAACCCCACTCTCTTTGGTCAGCCCGGCTTGCTCAGTCCCTGCTTGCTCTGGCCCAAAGATTTGTTTATTATCATACATAAATACACTGTAGCTGTCCTCAGACATACCAGAAGAGGACATCAGATCTCACTACTGGTGGTTGTGAGCCACCATGTGGTTGCTAGGATTTGAACTCAGGACCTTCGGAAGAGCAGTCAGTGCTCTTACCTGCTGAGCCATCTCGCCAACCCAATTATATTCATTTTAAATATGAAGAAATCGAAAAAAAAAATTAGCTGATAACAACCAGCAATTGATAAAGCAAGTATTCAACAAGAATGCGTTTTGCTCTTTATTTTATTTTGTTTTTTTAAGACAGCGTTTTTCTGTGTAGCCCTGGCTCTCCTGGAATCCAATCTGTATATCAGGCTGGCCTCAAACTCACAGATCCACTTGGGGTCGTGGGGAGTGGATCACGCCCAGAATAACACACGAGTGTATTTATTTGAAGGTGGTTAAGTTCTCTCCCTCCCCCTCTCTCTTTTGGCTTTTCCAGACAGGGTTTCTTTGTGTAGCCCTGGCTGTCTTGGAACTCACTCTGCACCAAGCTGGCCCCGAACTCAGAAATCCGCCTGCCTCTGCCTCCCAAGTGCTGGGATTAAAGGCACACGCCACCACTGCCGGGTCCTTTCTTAAGGTGAAACTAATAACAGACTATTAACAAAAGGGAGAAGCTAGGAAAAAGAGGTCAGAAAGAATTAAGTATATTAACTAACTTTAAGTATAGAAACTGTCTCATATCAACATCACCAGAGCTTAATATGGTGGCACATTGCCTGTAATCCAAAGATGGGAGAGGTAGAGGCAGGAGGATGAGGAACTCAAGGTCATTCTTGGCTATATGGCAAGCTTGAGGCCATCCCCAACTGTGTGAGACCCTCTCTTATGCAATTAAATAAGTAAATAAAATCATATAAAATAAAACAGTCAATGTTGCCGGAATGTCTTCCCAACATGTATTTTCAATTATTCTTAAATTATGCTACATCACTCTTTACAAAAGCTGCCCTTGATCTTCCCCTAATCCTCCAAAAGAGAGAGAACGAAAGAACATAAATGATAAAAAGAAACTGTAATTTTACTTTTCTAACACCTTTAAGAGCTTTTTTCCTTGACCTTTTCTAAAGCCCTGATAATTAGAAAACAAAGACTTAATTAAAAAGAAGGCACTTTCAGTTGAAATAATCTTTTGGTATTGGGGGGGGGGTCTTGGAAATGACTGAAATGGTTAAAAAAAAAAAAGGCTTTAGATATATACTACCCACCCCTAAATCAAATGAAAAACACATTTTAAAAAATTGTCATCTTTTAATTTCCCAGCAGTTCTTCCTCTCACAAGCTATTCCTGCTCTGGCTGCAGACAGGAGCTGCTCCATGACGTCAGAGCAGTCGCCCAGCAACGGCTGAGGAGGGCTGTCCACCACAGGGGTTTCCTGAAAAGCTAATGAGAAATTACCCACATATGTGCTGAAATATCAGGATGCCCAGGCACAGTGGAGTCGTTCTTACCTCTTGCAGCTCCTGCCTGTCTACAACGACATGCTCTAGATGCTCTTCAGTTATTCTACATCTACCCTTTTCTCCCCCACCCAACTTCCTGTTAAATAAAAGTTAAATTGTTAGTTTGAAACATTTATGGATATAATAAATTACTGAGGTACCACAGAAAATAAAACTGCAAATCTAAGCAAAACAGCCGAATCTAGTATTTTTCACTTCTTACAAAGAATTCTGAATAAGTGGCAGTACAGCCCAGAGAAATAAATCAAGATAGAAAATAAACAGGCACGGTGTTAAAGGAACAAGTCGGCATGTGCTATCCAAGCATGCATGCTTTACACAAAGGCGAGTCTTAGCTTTTCCTAGGCTCTAGCCTACTGAGTTCTTCACATTGACCTCTGCAGATCCCTTCAGAGATCGTCTATATTAAAATGGACAGGCAGAAAAGGAACTGGAAACACAAATAGAATCCAAAAAACTAACTATCTAGGGCTGTTAGAGCTCACAACTAGGTTGATAGCTGGCAAGTCCTTCCTAACCTTTGTTTTAGCCATATAGATTCAAATTAAATCTTACTAGGAATGACAATGGCAAGGACTTTTACATAACGACCTATTTTGAGGTCTGGAAAACAGCACACAAAGTAATCAGGACTAGTATAAATACAGAAAAATCCCACACTCTGAAACTCAACTTTAAATTAATAGCTCCTAGGTTCTAAAACCTTCATGAGCTCATTTTCCTTCTACATTCAGAAATAGCAATTAGGCAAAATTCATTAATTTATTAGCATTAGCACTCACGGGGTTAAATTCAAGCACCTTGCTTCAGCAATCGACTCTGGTCTAAGCCTGCTGTGAGAAGAAACAAGCACAGGCACACCATCACTAACATCCCACTCCAGCTTCAGCTCTAGTCAGTGGTGCCCAGTCGTCAGGGAGTCACAAAGACTTCAGATCCATTTTTCTTCTTCCTTCTCTCTGACCCCTCCCTCACAGAAGAAAAAGACTGCAAACAAAATAATACGTCACTGGAGGTAGAGGGAATCCCATCTCTGCACTCTTTAGAGACCAGAGCCAGCAAACAAAATCAAGCCAATTATAAGAAACAAACACGCTACCCAAAACTAACAGTGGCAAACCCAGAGAAACCTTACTATATCAAATAGCATTTGTGGGAAAACAGTTTAGCAAAATACTCCCCGAGGCTTATAATCACAAAAGCTCTCTGGATACGACAAAGGCGACATACTTCTCCTTAACACATTGATGAGTAGCGGACAGTTACATAAAGATACAGGACACAGAGGCACAGTCACAGCCAGGCATGGAGGAGAGCTGGGTGATGACACAGTGAAGGATATTTATAGGGGATTCCCTGCTTCCTGCAATGTGCGTCAACAGCATCACCAAAGAGAACAGAAATCACAGCGGCTCTCATAAGCAAAAGCTGAAAGAGGCACTGCTTAAAATAATCATGGAAGAAGCAGAATCTGCAAACAGTACAAGTTCTAGCAAACCTAATATTTAAAATATTTTAAAGATAAAAATAGCCTCTGAAAATGTCTAGAAACCCCCCCCCCCAAAATTTAACATTTGAAAATTGAATTCCCATAGTGTGTACTGTACAGGGAAATAAGAATGCTATTTTAAAATGCCAATTTTTGTCATCTCTCCTCTCCCAGCCTGTCAAGTCCAAGACTTTTATTTAAAGAAAGAAAATTATCTGAAACTCACCCCGATGGATCTGCACTCACACCAGCAGCGAGCTCACATTATTAATGGAGACCTCATTGTAAGGATCTGCCTGCCTGCCTGCCTGCCTGTCGGAATTTTGCCGGAAGAAATTCCTTCTGGGAACCCTTTGCCTTTCTCTTCCCCCGCCCACAATCCCAGCCGCCCCCCTCACCCTTGAATGAAATGCTACGGATTCTGGTTGCTGCTTCTATAGCTAATTGCTATGACGAGATGTTCTGAAGCGGACCATAGCCTAGCTGTTTCAAGGATGTCACCCAGAGCCCTGCCGACTGATTGACTGACTGACT
>JADRCD010220365.1:12444-25906 GCA_019843815.1 Montemys delectorum
GAGAGAGAGAGAGAGAGAGAGAGAGAGAGAGAGAGAGAGAGAGCCCCTCCCACCTCCTCCTCTTCTTGCTTTCATTCAGGTACTTCTGTAACACGCCTGCCTCCACACTGCTCTGAGGACAGCTTTTAAAGATACAGCTACAGCTCCTTTTTGCTGCATATGTTCAGCTGCCAAAATAGACTTTTTAGTGAAGAATAATGATTGGGGATATGTAAAAGTTCCCTTTTAAATTTATCCTACCTTTTTCTCACCTGCAAAATAATTGAGGTCAAAGAAATGCTTTTTACCTAAAAGCTACCAGTCTCACTGGACTTTTAAAATGTAAAACAAAGACCAAACATGGTTACAGAGAATTTTTCTTCCAGCAAGCTATTATATTTGGTAAAATCATTTTTCACTTGGGGGCAGAAGATAAGCAGCATGGAACACTAGGAGCTGTTTCTCCTCCCATAATGCCCCCCAAAAGACCAAGCAGAAAATTGCAGGTATAAAATGAAGAACCTGGGTGGTGGGGGCAGGAATGAATATTAGGGAATAAAGATAAACATATTACAATAAAGGGGTTAATTCAAAGGAGACCACAAGAAAATAGTAGTAAGTATGGAAAGAATAATGTATGTATAGCGAGCCAGCAATGGTAGCTCATACTTGTGGGAGGCAGGATGTGTGCTTTGAGTTCAAGGACAGTCTACCCTACAGAGAAAAGACTGTTTTGCTGTTTTTGTTGTTGAAACAGGGTCTCACTATGTAGCCTTGGCTGGCCCGGAACTCACAGATATTACCCTGATTCTGCTCCCCAAGTATTGGGATCAAAAGTGTGAGCCACCACATCTACACATCCAGCAAAGACTCAATTTTGGGAGAAAAAAGCCAGAAATCCCTGAGCCTGAACATCATTTCCAGTAATCCACCCTGGAGCTTCTAATTTAAATCCAGTATGGTGGCTCACACCCATAAACCCTTGAAGACTGAAACAGTTCAAGGTCAGCCTGAGCTATAGAACCCTGCCTCCAAAAAGGTAGGTGTGGCTCAGAGTAACAGGTCTAAATGTGCCTTTCAAAGTCTCTCTTCCCTTTTTGGGTCCCTTCCTTTCATTCATAGAGGATTAATTCCATAACCTTGCACATTCTAAGAATGTACTCTATCACTGAGCTATACCTCCAGCTTTAGGTCCTAAGTTTTAAGTGCCTAAGGAAAAGTGGTAATAATATCTAATCTACAAGAGGTAGTGCAAAATCTGTCATAACACAAAATTACTATGGCTAAAGCCAAGGAAACGTAAGGGTACCAAGAGAAGCTGTTAAGAAAGACTTATCTGAGACTGGAGAGATGGCTCAGGGATTAAGAGCATTGACTGCTCTGCCAGGGATCCTGAGTTCAATTCCTAGCAACCGCATGGTGGCTCACAATCATCTGTAATGGGATCCAATGCCCTCTTCTGGTGTCTGAAGACAGCTGCAGTGTACTCATATATATAAAATAAATAAATCTTTAGATAGATAGATAGATAGATAGAGAGAGAGAGAGAGAGAGAGAGAGAGAGAGAGAGAGAGAGAGAGAGAGAGAGGGATAAAGACACACACCTTCAGTCCCAGCACTGGGAGGCAGAGGCAGGATCTCTGTTGAGGTTTGGTCTTGCTGTTTATTATAATGCTAAGTGCACAAACCTTGTGATCTTGCCCTCAAGTTATTTCTCACTGGTGAATAAAGATGCAGGCAGTCAATAGCTAAGCCGAAGAGAAATAGACTGGGTTAGGCTTCCTGGGCTTTGGTATCAGAGATGGAGAATGAAGGAGAAGCTGCTATGGGTTAGGTGAGCCATAAAAAACTCGGCCCCGAGTGCTGACCACTGGTGTTGAGAGCAACCCAGATGAAACATAGTAAGTAATAACTTGGGGTTATAGATAGGAAAGTAGATTCTAACAGCACGTGGGGTAGGTAGCTGCCTAGCTCTTATGCTACTTACTGTAAATATAAAAGTTGTGTGTCCTTTATCTGGTAACTAAAGGATCAAAGGCAGTAGAAACCCCTGGTTAGGATTAAATAATTTCCACAACAGATCTGAGTTCAAGTCCAGCCTGGTCTATAGAACACGTTCCAGGACAACCAGGGCCAACAAAAACCTGATCCATGGAACTGGAGAGGTAGTTCAGTGGTTCAGAGCCCTGGCTGGTTGCTCTTCCAGAGAGGACCTGGCCTTAAACCCCAGCAGCACCTACTGAAACTGTGCAGCTACCCACAGTAACTCAGTTGTAGGAGATCCAGCATGTTCTCTGGTCTCTGAAAGGCACCAGGCAGGCATGTGGCACAACAATATGCATGCACACCAAACACTTATACACATATGCTGCACAACTAACGTGTAAAGCCTCTTCCACTCACCCAGACATGTATTTGTTGCAATACGGTCCTGGCACTATGGTGAGCTCTATGAATGTGACAGACTCATACTACAGACAAAAACAAAGGGACAGTACCTTTTATTCTGAGTCACATGAGTAGCCATTAGGAACTTAGAAAGCTCACAGCAAGAGAGCCAAATGACCACTAGAAGAAACCTGCTTCTGTACTGTCTGAGGTGGAAGGCTACTGGGAGGCTTTGGTTTTGGTTTTGTGCAGCCCTGGTTGTCCTGGAACCACGGATGTGGTTCACACCTGTAATCCCAGCACTCCTATGGAAGAATCATCCAGAAGCTCATGGACTACTGTGCAATGCAAAGACAGAAGCAAGGGAGACCTTATTCAAACAAGGAAGAAGCAAAAAACAAATTTCTGAAATGTTGTTTTCTGACCCGTACATGTGTGCCAGGCACATTCTTATTACCCCTAACCTCAATTCGAAACAAAGCACCAGCCCTCAACAGCATTAAGAAAACAAAGTTCAGTTATGAAACGGCCAGAGGCCTTGGGTAAAGACTGACAATACAAGCTAAGTGAGGACCAGACCCTCCTGTGCTGGCACCATTGCTCTCAACTTTACCAGACCAACTACCCCACTCCTTGTGCATATGCAAAACTTGCATGTCAATGTTTTGAACTACTCTATTTATAATTGAAAAAAGACCTATTCTTCAGTAAGTTAACAAATGTGTTTCATAAAATGGAAATTTACTCAGTGATAAAAATAAATAAACTACTAGGATATGTAACAATGTATATGGATCTCAAAGACATACTGAATGACAGCCACTAGTCTGAAAATGTAACATACTATGTGATTATATTTACATGACTTTCTGGAAAGGCAACAATTACAGAAACAGTAGACACACTGGTGGTTGCCAAGATCTGGGAGAAGAGAGAGGACTGACTACAAACCAGAGGCCCCAGAAACGATACACATGTACTGCACTGTGGGTAGAGACTGACGATAGAGTTTCATGGCAGAGTGCTTGTTTAGCATGTTTGAAAGCTAGGTTTTTATCCTCAGCATTGAAAAAAAAAAAAAAAATAGAAAGTACTTCACCTACTGTAGTAAGCATCAAAAAAGAAAGCATTAGTAAGAGTAGTGTGGGAATCCTAGACTGAGCACGAACTGCAGCTGGAGTACAGCTCGTTGGTGGAGTGCCTGCCTACAGTGCTCACCCTGAGGTCCGTCCTCAGTGCTGTATACTCTATGTGTGCTGGTACAGGCACGATGTCATCTCAGCACTAGGAAGGTGCAGGCAGGAAGACCACAAAGTCAAGGTTATCCTGGCTATTCAGACACTGAGTCCCACCTGCATTACATAAGTACAGATCTCAAAAATAAAATAACGTGGGAGGCAGAGGAAGGAAGATCTCTGTGAGTACAAGGTCAGCCTGGTCTACAGACAGTTCTAGGATAGCCAGGGCTACATAGTGAGACTGTCAAAATAAAACAAAAAGTAAATTAATAAAATAAAAATTATAGCTTATTGATGATTATTAAAGGGCACATGGTATGCTAGTTTAAAATATCCTATTTTACTTTGTAAGTCTGAGTTTTCATTAGTGGGGAGCAGACATCCATGGCAGGAGAATCCCAAGGCCAGGCTGGACTAGCAAGGCCGGCTTTCACAAGAACCAGGAAAGGCCAAGACATAGTCAATGGGAACAGAAAGTCTGCTTTACAAGCTAAGTGATAGAGTGCTTCAAAGAAGAAAAGGACCCATTATTCTAAGAACTGACAGGTCAGATGAGATAAGAACCTCCATCTGACCACATCTAGATCTCTCCTGGAGGGTAAGGTTCACATGCAGACCCAACCAATCCAATTGTGGATTCAAAAGAAAAAAATGTATGGAATGCTGAGGCAGAAAGATGGAGAGCTCAAGACTGATCTATAAGCTACTGAATGTATTTTGGGAAAGCCTGGGCTACAGTGAAACCTTGTCTCAAAACAAAACATTAGAGCTCTGCAGATAGATAGGCTTTTCTTGTCCTTAGTCCCTGAACAATGCGGGGTATCAGCTGTTTCCAGAGCATTTGCATTCTATTAGACATTGTAGGACTGAAGCACTGGGTGTTGGTAACTGACTCCCCCAAGGGTACACCAAGAAAAAGACTACCAGGGGTTTACAAAGGAGAACAATGATGATTAAAGCCTAATAGACCTAAGGCAGAAAAAAAGTGAAGGGGCCGGAGACAGCAAGTCTGAGCACTTGTTTCAAAGTTCTTCCCTATGAAGACAGAACTATGTAATGTATTTGAATGGTGTGCCTTTAAGAACCATTTTTGGGCCTGGAGAGTTGGCTCAGTGGTTAGGGTATTTGTTGTTGTTGCAAAAGACCCAGGTTTTACTCCCAGCACCCATACAGAGGCTTACCACCTCCTTGGGAACAAAACAATTACACAAATAAAATAGTAAAAATACATTGTAAAAAAATAAAGAACAATTTGTTAAACCCATATAGAATATATAAAGACCTCCAGGATTACATGATTTAAAATCAAGTTATGGGGTTAGCAAGATGGCTCAGCAAGTAAAGGTCTGCAGCCAAGCCTGAGAACACTCCACAGGTTGTCCTCTAACCTCACACAAGTATCATAGCATGTGCATGTCCCATATGCATATACACACAAAATAAATGTTAAAAACAAGCTGGAGTTATCATTTGTAAGATTTTATTTAGTTTGAACAATATTTTGTTTTATTTATTTGTTTTGATTGAGACAGGCCTTATCTAGCCCAGAACTCTGTATGTAGACCACACTAGCCTCAAACTCAGAGATTCACCTGTCTCTGCCTCCCAGATGCTGGGATTAAAGGCATGCATCACCACCCTTGCCCCTATGCAATATTTTAAACACTTTGGGGTCTTTGTTTTGACAGAATCACACTCTATCATCCAGGCTGACCTACAATTTAGGATGTAGCTCCAGCTGTTTTTAAACTGGCAATCCTGCCTTCACCTAGAGACTGCTGAATTACAGGCAATTAGGAGCACTTCTAACGGCTTTTGTTGTTGTTGCTTGATAGGCTTTCTTTTCTTTTGTTTTTGTTTCTGAGACAAAGTCTCACCATGAAACCCAGGCTGGCTTCAGACACATCCTTTCCAGTGCTGAGATTAGATAGAAGTGAGCGCCACTGTGCCCACTTCTTTTTTTTTTAAACTGGAATTCTAGTCTTACTCAATCTGCTGGCACAAGTCTGCAATCCCAGCTACTCAGAAGGCTGAGGCAAAAAATATGAAAGGTTCAAGACCTACCTATATAGTTCCATGGTGAGTTCAAGATCTAGGAAATTAGTGAGACCCTATCTCAAACATACAAATAAAGGACTGAGGACATTGCTCTGTGGTTCAATTCACAATATCACCTCTTCTCCCCCACTCCCCAAAGGAGAGAAAAAAGAAAACCCTACTGTCCTATAATAAAAACTATTAAAATAAGAAATACACCTATAGAAAAGTGTTCACAAGCAGTACTTATAATGGATAGAAATCTGGAAATGTCAAATAACTAATAATGAATACAACAGTAACTGATGGCACAGTCACATCAATGACTCAGAATGACAAGGGAGAATAATTATGATAGTCTAGAACAGTGTGGTTCTCAACCTGTGGGTCGTGACCCTTGGGGGCACATATCAGATATCCTGCAAGTCAGGTACTTACATTAAAATTCACAAAAGAAACAAAGTTAGTTATGGAGCAAGGAAATAACTTTATGGTGGGGTTGTGGTGATTTGAATATGCATGGCCCATGGGAGGAAGTAGCACTATTAGGAGTTGTGACCTTGTTGGAATAGGTGTGGCCTTGTTAGAGGAAGTGTGTCACTGTGGGGGTGGCTTTAAGAGACTCTTTTCCTGGCTGCCTGCAGTAGAGTCTATTCCTGGCTGCCCTCAGATCAAGATGTAGAACTCCAACACTATCCCTGCCTGGACACTACCATGCCTCCCACCATGATGATAATGGACTATTAACCCCTGAAACTGTAAGCCAACTCTACTTAAATGTTTGCCTTAATAAGAGTTGACCTGGTGATGTTGTCTCTTCACAGCAATAGAACCCTAACTAAGACGAGGTCAACACAATATGACAAAGTATATTAAAGGGTCACAGAATTAGGATGGTTGAGAACCACTACTCTAGAACAAACACTCAAAACTCTGTTTATTAGTTGGAAGTACTTACTAAAAAAAGATAATGGGCTAAATATGTAAGGAGGGATTGAGAAGATGGACAGAGGTGAAGTATTTGCACACAAACCTGAAGAGTTTAAACCCTAGAACCTACATAGTCAGGCTGGAAAGCTGCACACCTACAAGCCAGCACTCAGGAGGCACAATCTCCAGGAGAAGCCGCCTCACCAGGCTAGCCACAATTAGCTCTGGGCTCAGCAATAGACCTTGCATCAGTAAATGAAATGAAAAGCATTTGAGGAAGACACATGATATCAACTTTGAGCTTACACAATACACACAATGAAAGCATACATACACAAGTACATTACATATAAACACAAAAATTAAAAACTATATATAAAAGAAAATTTTCTCTTAAAGTACAATAGATAATGTTTTCTTCTTATATGTACTTACTCATTGCAATGTCTAATGTGTCTTTAATAGTCATGTACTGATTCTTTTATCAGATATTTTTAAACTAGCCATTCTCAGACTCAACTACACAATTAATGGATGACAATGAAAGGAATAATAAGCAAATGGAAACTTTTAGGTTTTCTCACATTTAATGACTTTAATGTAAGCTTTAAAACAAACAGGGTCCTCAAACATACACCTAATGTTACTAAGAACCACTGCACATAACTCAAGTGCGTTTAGATCTTGAGTCCTCGAGTTCTGAGACAGGCAGTACAGGAACCCCAGTCAGAGCTTTCCCGGCCCGTAACAGGCACAGTGCAGCATCCCAGACTACTTAGGAGCTCTGTGCTTCACACAATTTTATTAATTCAAGTATGAAATTTAAATTCACAGGCCATTTGTGGTCGTTTGAATAAAAACAGTCCCTGTAGGTCCATAGGGAGTGGCAGTATCAGGAGGCGCAGCCTTGCTGGAATACATGTGGCCTTGCTGGAGGTGTGGGATTAGAGATCTCAGATGTTCAAGCCAGGCCCAGTGTGATTCACTCTCTTCCTGCTGCCTATGGATCTGGATTTGGAACTCTCAGATCCTCCTGCTGCACCATGACCACTTGTGTGTCATCATACTCCCCAACATGAGGATAATGGACTAAGCCTTGGACTGTAAGCCAGGCCCAATGAAATGTTTTCCTTTATAGGAGTTGTCTTGGTCACGGTGTCTTCTCACAACAAAAGAAACGCTAACTAAGACACTGTCTTTGAAAACATATGCACACGATGGTAAGGAAAGACAGCTCACAGACAACTGGGGAGACTGAACATGAACTTACCATCACATGACTCAGAACCAATTCTTTATAAAATCATAAGGAGATGGCACTTACACTCTAAACTCCTTATGGTTATAGCTATTACTGAACACTTCCCGGTAAAACGGCACATGAACATAGTCCAGCTCTGAGGAGACAGCGAAGTACCTGTCATGCTGGTGTGAGACCTGAGTTTGAATCCCCGGAATTCACACAAAGCCATGTATGAAATCATGGTGATCCTCTGATGAAAGGGGAGTGACAGGAGAATGCCTGGAAGATGACAAGCCTGCTAGGCCAGTATACACAGTTACAAGCCAGGGAAACTCTTAAACACCTGGTAGATGAGAGGACAGACCCTTCTAGTCGTCCCATGACCTGTAGCGTGTTCATGCATCTGCACATACTTCTACATCATGCTCATACATACCAACACACAGAGGTTAGAAAAAGGGGGAAAATTATTCCTATTTGTTTTTTCACACCGTGTTGCTATCAAATGCCAGTGCAATCCTAGTTCTCAAAACTTCATGAGGAAAAAGATGTCTGTGCTGTGGTTTACTCCGACTAACCACTTTACTACTCACAGACTGACCAGTGGTAAAGTGCACACCAATCAACTGGCTACAAAATCTACTAGCAAGGATACTGGTTAGTCACCTAAACAGATTAAATGCCTTTAATCCCAGACTGTGGAGGCTGAGGCAGGGGGATCTCTGTGGACTTGAGGCCAGCCTGGTCTACAACAGTGAGTTCCAGAATAGACAGGGCTACACAGAGAAACCCTGTCTCAAACAAACAAGAATACACTGTTTACTTAAAGAATGAAGAACTGATTACAGACCTGGTACAGTGTCACCCTGTGGAGTTCCATATTATGAGAAGGCCACTGAGCTCTTACAAATGACCCTTTGGTATCTAGATCAAGAAATTGCTCAGACCTTCAGAACATATTTATACTTCCAAAGAGCACTGTATTTAATGCCTTCAAAGAGAGCCCAGCAACTGAGCTTTTGTAAAGAGACCAACCTAATACTATGCATGTCGAATGTGGCGAAAGACATGGAATTACCATTCAATACACAGAGAACAGACAGGTCTGTAATCCCTGTATTCAGGACACCAAAGCAGGAGGATTTCTGAGTTCAAGGCCAGCCTGGTCTACAGAGTGAGTTCCAGGACAGCCAGGGCTATACAGAGATACCCTGTCTCAAAAAAATAAATAAAAATTTAAAAAAAAGTCATTTGCTTATATGGCTAGATACTATATTTTTTTCCTGACCAATGCACACAAATGTCTAAAGTAATGAACACTGTATCATTTCTGTAGATACCACTTGTGATGATATTTGGTATTGCCTGAAGCCATTGAAATTCTCATTTCTCAATTCTGGAAAGGGCAAGTCAGGATGAGTAAGTAACCCTGGCCACAGCAGGAAAGAAACATAACTTATCCCAGTACTCTGAGACTCCAGAGAAAATAGCCTGATGTTGCACATTTATTCAAATTAGAACCTCATTTTTTTAAACATTTATTATTATATATAAGTACACTGTAGCTGACTTCAGACACACCAGAAGAGGTGACAGATCTCATTACAGGTGGCTGTGGATGCTGGGAATTGAACTGAGGACCTTTGGAAGAGCAGTCAGTGCTTTTATCCGCTGAGCCATCTTGCCAGCCCCAGAACCTTATTTTTTATTTCCTACTTTTACCTCACTTTTTGGTTTTATCTTTTTACTGTACAAGTGGACATTAAGTATTTGACTGAAGAAATTTCTTCCTAGGAGGGCTTCAGAGGGTTTAATCTTGGTTCTACTGACTCTAACCTGGTGATGAGGCCAAATATCATAAGCTCAATAACTACAAGGAGAAGAGTATGAACAAATTAAACTGCTGGGCAGCATGAACCATGGGCCATTCAACAACAACAACAACAACAACAAGATGTAATTCTGGATCACATGGTACATACACCTGTAAATGTAATACTGGGAAGACTAAGGCAGATCACAAGTTCAAGCTACACAGCTCAAAAATAAAATAAATGTGATTCTAAACTGGGTTTTTAAGAAGCCATGGAAATGTCTAGGCAAAGAAAGAGTCAAGGGAACATGAATGGAAATGAGCACAAGAGAAAATAGAAAACAGGTAAGTTCAACTTGTCTGACTGGTCCAAAGAAATGAGGTATCTGTGAGTGGGCAACAGAGCCATCCTCAGTCCTGCCAAGCAATATGGGCTGTCCACATCTGAGGACCACCACTGCCTATCAGCAGGGAGCAAATGGCAGTAAGCTCCCAGTTTTTTGACCATAAACTGACCAGAAGCAACACCAGAAGTCCTAAAGGCTTCTTCTGGTTCAGTAAATTAAAAAAGGAGTCTTTCCCCACTGCCCTAGAAGTGGTTTTAAAGGCACCCAAATTCAGAGGTGGCTGACAAAGCAGAGGCCTAAATGTCTCACAGTTTAGTAACTGACCACCTCTCTGCTTACAATGCTCAAAACGGTTCCTATTAAAAAGTAAATAACACTCAACAGCAAGATGTACAAACTGAGGAAAATAATCTTTTCCTAAAAAGAGATATAGGAAGAAGCCCACGCTGAAGACAAAGGGCAAGAGCAGCTCTGCTGGGCTTGGACAGCGACAGACAGAGCCACAGCAGCTCTGCTGTTCACAGGACAGACGGACAGAGCCACAGCAGCCCTGATGGGCTTGGACAGAGATGGACAGAGCCACAGCAGCTCTGCTGCTCACAGGACAGAAATGGACAGAAGTGCCTCTCAGAGCCACGGCCTCACTCTTAGGCTCTGCCATCTTTCTTCCAGGCCCACAAACAACACTTCCAAACAAAACAAAACACCCTTCCACAACCCATATCTCCACACCAGGGAATTTCAACGTCTACAAACATCCAGGTCACATTTGTAATGAAAAGGAGTCTTGATTTCCTGCTGTGTGTTTCATACAGATTTCTCTCCACTTCTCTTAAATAAACAATATCATAGTAAGAACTACAAAAGCAAAAACCTCACCAGAAAACTCAGCATGACAGTCTCTAGTAGCAGAGAGCTTTAGTGGCACAGGTCCTACAACAAAGTAACAACACAAGCTCACTTACTCTGCGTATCACATGCTGTGGCCTGTTCCCACAGTACCATGAAACCTTCCCAGGATCAGGCCAAGTGGGGTTTAACATGAACCAAATCTATCAACTATGGTAAAGGTAGATATGTAGGTTCTGATGAGCAGTGGTGAAAACAAACAAACAAACAAAGCGACACTGCTCCATTCAGCTGGAAACTGATAAATAATTCAGGGAAACTGCTGCAGTACAGCACACAGCGGCAGGATTTAAAAATAGAGCAGAGGTTCAAGAGCCGAGGTGGGAGCATCGGGAGGCACAGGAAAATGGTATGTCAACAAGTTCCCAAGCCCTTTGCAATAAACAGAGGCCGCTGAAACTGCCACTTAAAGCAAGCAGAATCCCAATGCACTTTTAAAACTATGTATGGTGAAGAAAACATTCTGCGTTTTGATTTCTCCAGGACCAGACAGATGACTCTGCAAGTGCTGCTGCTTGCTGTAGGCCTGATGACCTGAGTTCAATTCTTAGGACCCACATATGAAAGAAGAAAAGCAACTTCCAAATGAGGTCCTCTGACTCCACCCAAGTGCAGACACACACAATATTAATGCAATTTTGAAAAGATATAAATCAGGCATGTGAAGTAGATAGACATACATGTACATATATCAGGCTTTATAAATATGAAACCAATTCCAGACAACCAAAATTATATGATTGTTTAAGATAACTTCTTTTGTCAATTTTTGGATTTTATAAAAGGGTTTCATATAGTCTAGGCTCGCCTCAAACTCAAACTATAGCTAAGATTGACTTTGAACTCCCAATCCTTCTGCCTCTAAGTAATGGGGTTTCAGCTATGCCATACTCAGCCAAGATAACCCTTAATGATCACTAATCTACCAATAAAAGTACAATATAGACTAGGAAAAAAAAATAACCTGGTTCTCTTATATTACACTTTATTTTACTTAAGCAAAATAAATAGCACCAAAGAAATTTCCTAAATTACAAGCCAGTACATAAGTAATCCAATAGATCAATAAGCACGACACTCACATATCTTTAGAAGGAAACTTGGCTGTGTCTGTTTACAACTGTGTCTTTCTACTTAAAATACACAAAGGCCACTTGGGCTTGGACTACAATGCACTGAAGTTTTTGTTTTGCTTTACTTTCAATTCTTAAACTCTTTTAAGTATTAAGAGGAAATGCTAAGAAAATAACAGCATTTTTAAAGGTAAAAACTGTGATTTTTAAAATGTTCTGTTTAGATCACCTGGCAGAGCAATGTTTCATCAGCTGTTCTCCATCTCTGCTCACTCACACACAGGGGAGACCACGGCTTTTCTGTTCTACAAACCTTAGCTCTCACTGTGCAAGGGACAGTGTGGTCAGCCGGGCCTGGACTCTGTCAGAGCCAATGAGCCCTGCTCCACTCCTGTAGGCTGTACATACAGATGCTTCTCTCACCCGTCCAACACCACAGATCAAGATGTCAATGGAACCAGGGGACAGATCCTAGAAAGGCCAACTCCCCTTCCTATGGCAGTGCAGAAGTCCCTGCCCAAGGAGCCCAGGGTCCTTAGTAGCTCTCTGCTGAAATCCTGTCTTCCAGTGGATAATATCCACAGCCTGAATGGTGAGTATAATAGTAATAATTATAATAGTACTAATAATAATAATGGAGAGTATATGGATAGAAAAAAATATGTGGGTGTCCCTGTACTAAGTAACCCATTCTACCTCACAATTCTGGAGACTCTTCAGAGCTCCAACGTGTTCATCTAGGTCACTATGAAAGCACATTTACCATGGCAGGAGGGAAGGAGACATCTCTATCAATACTTGTGATAAAACTTACAGCAGAGTGCAGATCTGCACACATGCTATCACAGCATTTCATTCAGTTATAAAGGGTCAGAGGAGAACCTGTGGGACTCGCTTCTCTTCTCCCATCACGTGAGCCCCAGGGTCTAACTCAGGTAGTCGGGCTTTACAGCAGACCCGCCGACTCACTGAGCTGCCTCAGCAGGCCAGAACTTAAATTATTAGGATCATGTCTACCCGCACTATCACACAAGTAACTCCCCAGGCCTCACTGCACTCACCTATAAAGCAGCATGCCAAAAATCTTCTCCATAGGATTTTAATGAGATTAAAAAATTTCCAAAGTGTTTGCAAGACGCCTGGTTCCCATCGAATCTGTGAAGAGGCAACACTATCATATGCTCTGCAATCACTCTGCTCCTCTCTTATGGACAGAAAGGTGACACCAAAGTAGGACCAATTTTAAGAAACTAAAACCAGCTGGGCGGTGGTGGCGCATGCCTTTAATCCCAGCACTTCGGAGGCAGAGGCAGGCAGATTTCTGAGTTCGAGGCCAGCCTGGTCTACAGAGTGAGTTCCAGGACAGCCAGGGCTACACAGAGAAACCCTGTCTCGAAAAAAAAAAACAAAAAACAAAAAACAAAAACAAAAAAATAAAGAAAAGAAACTAAAACTAAACACAGCTGTTCATGAATCCCATTTTAGGACTCCCTTCACCGAATCCA